>JAHLJT010008446.1:303719384-303851157 GCA_031308135.1 Acheta domesticus | reverse complement strand
AAAGTTTGCCCACATTATAAAGTGAAAGAATCCAAAACGCTATACACAAGCTGCTGTGATTACACAAATCTCAACAGAAATACCTGTGCAGTCACTTATTGACCAAAAATTCATCGATTACGTCAAACCCGAGAGTGGTTTTGAGAAATTGCGATTGCCAAAACACTGTGATATTAGCATTATCATGAATGGGGCTGTGATGGTATGGGACAAGAATCGATACAAAAAGAGGTTTCCTCAGCAACATTTCAGTGACAAAAGTTTTTTTTAGTATTTCTGTTCCTTTGGATATGCCACTGCGATTCGGACAATTCAAATTACGTTATTTGGAAAAATTCTTCCCTCTTCCACTAAATACTGCAGATGCAATAAAATTTGTGCTTTTCAAAAGACCTCCAGAATCGACACTATTACACAATATGCAAACAGATTCTTATTGCGTCTGATCCAGTACAGCTAGTTTACGGGTTCCTCCAAAACACAGAAAGAAAAATATTAATGATATCTTTTGATTTTCTACAAATTGCTCATCACCAGCAGACACAGATGATCAAGGAGATTCTTCTGATACCATCAGTGATTCTGAATAAGTTCATTATTTTCAGTGGGGCGTTCGTGTTTCAGCACATGTTTCTTGTATACTTCTCTCGTATTTTCGTATATATTGTCTAATGTATGATTTTATGATTTCATTTTATGGTAAAAATTGCAATATTGTGTCAAATTATTATATATATATATATATATATATATATATATATATATATATATAATATATAATAAATATACATATATACATATACACACACACACATCATGATTCTCTATGTTTGTTCTGTAAAATCATTGTACAATTTTGTTTAATTTCTATTTAAACCGATTTCAAATACTTAAATTATTTTCAATTTCAACTAATATCACTACAATATTTAATGAATTATTTTCAAATTGCAGATCTCGAGTGGGCCACATCAATAATGCAATGTTTTTAGCAAACATTCTACGAATAGTTTAGGCACTAGTGTGTTCACAGAACGACAAGTGGACCGATGGACGGACGTTTCCAGAAAAAACAGTTTTCGTATCAGATGACCCCAAAACGTGCACTTCCATTGGAATCTCGAAATTGATTGTAATATTCTGAGCGAATGAATAGGAACGATGAAAGACGTCTCATAGAGGAAATCTCAAATTAATTTTTGTATTTTAAAATTATTTCTCGTCTGCAAATTTATAATCAGTTCATTTTTGAACATTCATCAAATGGTATACTGTACAACAAAGTATCAGAAATAAATCACTACTATTACATTTTTTGTAGGTTTCATAAGTATTTTTTTTCGTGTGCGCCTGCGTATGCGTTGACGTACTAGTAGATTAATTGGATGGTGATTCGTGTGCTGGCACAATTTCTTCTAATATATTTGGCTTCTTGTGGTGATATGGTCATCCAGTGGAATTATGCCAACGTCTCTGTATAAAGTCCTGTTTGTCACGAACTATGTTTTAGTTTTGAATCTACGAAAAATATTCAATATACGAGTAGTTATTACTTCTCTGTGGTGTCGTATTAATCCATTCGCGTTCCATAGTATAATTTTATGACTTAACAGCGATTCTATTCGTTACAATTTCTGTTTTAGAATGTTTTGATATCTTCGGAAGGAATTTTCGATTTCTTGACACATGTCTATTTGGACAGAAATGAGACTATACGGAAGTGGGGTGTATCGGATTATTGAATATGTGAAAAGGTGGGCAATAAATGATATTTTTCTGTGAATGAGTGTGCTTCTTTAAGTTGGGGAATTTTCTGAGTTTAAAAATGGTATTGTTTGAGTGGAAGTAGAAGTCGTCACTATACATTTTATATGTGAATTATTTTCAATGCATGTGTAGAACTTCATTTAATTCCGATATTCGTAAGATTTTTCACAAATGTTGATGATATACTGATATTTGTCACATTTTTCGTTTACTTTTCATAGCGATAAATTCAGGTCGCTATATTTCGTTCATTAAACTCCAAAATATCCAAGCAGTCATTTCAAATTCAATAAAACTCAATTCAATAATATAATAATACTTCACATGATTCTCTACAAACGATTAAAAAGAGATGTGAAAATGCCGTGGCCGAAAGGATACATGAAAATGACTGACGATGAATGACTACATTAAAAACAGGATTTTAAGGAGGATCATACCAAGCGCTCAATGCCCCAGAAGGGCTTGTAGATGCGTTACGAACGCAAAACAAATTTAAAAAGAAACTTATTTATCCTAAATATGGATATTATTAGTTTAAATAACAGTATTAATGTTAGCTTTTATGAGACACGGGCTGCATCTAAATAACAATAAATTAAAGAAATTGTGGATGTTATTACTATTATAAGGTAGTAGCTTCGCTGTTGAAATGACTGATTCTTTCATATGCTCTGAGAATTTGTGCGTTCCCATAAGACAGGCCTGTCCAAAACCGTGCTTCGGTGCAATTTTGCTCCGCCCGTGCCCCACGCAGCGCGCCGGCGCAAGTTAGTCACCGGGGGAGTGGGGCATTCCTTCAGTCTGTGCGATAAGAAAACGGACAACCTGCTGCTGGCTAGCTGCTGCGCTTTATCTCAATGGCGACATCGAAGAGTATTGACATTTTCTTTCATAGTGGTTCTACAGGACTTATTTTCTGACCATCTATCTAAAAGACAGAAAGATTTCGAACGGCGAACTCTTTGGAGTATTATGAATATTTTCCACATATAAGTTCTCAAAACTACATATGAAAGCAGCCAAAGTAATTTCTATGTTTGGGTCCACGTGTGTAAATGAGAGCTTCTTTTCATAAGCAGTTAACAAAATCGAAGTTTCGAGGGTGTTTGAGCGACGAGAGACTTCGCAATTCCTTGCGTTTGATGGCGACAAGGAATTTTGTGACCCACAGCGAACGAATTGTAAACAAAAAATCCACAATTAAAATTGTTACAATGAAATTGCTTTTATTTGTTTTAACTGAACATACTTATCCAGGATATTTCTTTTTGCTCCTTAATTATGTTTCAAACTAGAAAATAGCAAGGAAACTTACTGAAATAAAATTAAATTAAAATCCTATTTGATTTTACATGAACTAGGCCCGAAATAAAACATTGTCGTGTTTGATCTATTCGAAACGAGCTAGTGTGGCCGGTCCGCGAGAAAAGTTTTACGGTAGGAGTGAGTAATTGGCAGCCGGGGGACTCCCGTTGGGCGGTGGCGTAAACAACCGGACCGAAGCGCGCTTCGTCATCTGTCGAAGCGAACTTGGTGCTCCTGAGCATGAGCGGAGCAGAAATCCTGGAGAGGCCTGCCAAAAGATGACCTTCTTGGCATTTACGTATTTAGGGAACATTTGTAACAACTCATGTTTCCATGATTTTGACTTGCAAAGCAATCGACTTGCGTTCTGAAGGTATACCATTCTGGTGTCAGGGTCGCATGAGAAAAGAGTGTCGCTCAATACACGTTGCATTTGGAAAACGGCTTGAAGGGTAGATTTGTGAGAGAACAGCCATTGTCTTCCAAAGAAATGGGAGTTGTCATGACATGCTAAATTCTTAGAAACAATTACATATCTCGAAAACGAAAGGCGGTAGCGCCGATTGGATTGCGGAATTTTGCATCTCCTTCAAAGGCAGTTTAGAAAAGACAATAAAATAATTTCGCAAATTTGTAAATTTATGAACAATTTCCAAATTTTGCAGTTCTGAAGAGGAAAGGGGTCCCTTATATTCCAGAACCGAAAACTGCAAATTAACAATTTTTCAACAATTAACAATTTTATAAACAATTCCGCAACGTGCGCTGCACGGAGGAAGTGGCCTCAAATTGTCTTTGAGGTGAATATTGCAAACTAACAATTTTGACAAGCGATGCAAAATTATTACTGAATACTTAGTTTAATTATTGCAAAACCTTAAATTTCGTAAACACTGATATTTGAACACTATTTACTTTGCCAAAACTTCCTACTCCCAATTATTTTTCCGATCCTGGAGCCGCCTTCGCACACTTCATTTCTTCGTCTCGGATCCGTAATATTCATTCACGTACTTAAGTTGTTTTGTGTTAAAAGAGGGGATATTCAATTGATTTTTTTGCAAGTAAATCAGAATTAAAAATTTCCAAATTTCCTTTTCAAATCCACTAATTCTACTGCATGTGCTGAACTTTTTATGTCGTATTGTATGATATTATCTTTATTGATATTATCTTATATTGATATTATCTTCTATTTCTTGTAGACGATCGAATGGCTTGCATGACGACGCGATGGAGACTATCCCCGCCCCCTGTGCCTTCTACGCTAAAACTCTCAATCATTCGGATAAACACGCGTATCATAGAGAACGTTCAAACTAGAGATCATGATTGCGGGAAATCTAGCCTATCAGCTTCTCAGTCGTTGGCAGTTGGTTCCGAATGTTCTTTTGTAATAGTTAACTATGAAAGAACCAGATGGCGTTATCGTTCGTACAGTGTGCCAGAATGCGCATAAAGACGGGCACTTCTGAATTTGGCCGTTACCCATTCTATGTGTCGGCAACTGTACTGTACCAATATCGATAAAACGTTTGTGTTCTCTTCCTTTGAAGTACTATAGGCTATGATTTACAGCCATAAACCTGAATGCATTTACAAAATAATTACTGTTGTTGGATTTTTTCGCCTAACTTTACATCACAGATTGAAATTACATCAATGCGCGTAGTTTAGCTGCACGCCCCTACAGGGTGACAACTGACATCTACGATTGAGTTCATCAATGAGCATAATTTTGTGTCTATAAGGAAGGAGACGACTGTTTATTTTTGCGACTACAATTGTCTAAACCGGAATGTTCATATTTAAGAATGATTATGGTATATTTTCTATTTGTAACTTTCTGTATTTCATAATCCCCGTTTTCTTTCTACATTTTAATAGTGCACGATGACATCAAAAGATTCTAAGAGCAAACGCTATTTTTATATTCACAACTGCTTATAATCAACAACAACGGATGACAATCAATTGGGTTCTCTGCCACTGTCGCTCAAAGTAAAAGGACTGGCGTTGATTGCTGTGGACTCCGGTAAGTTTTTGAAATAATATAATAAATCACATATGGCAACGTCTCTTATTCAATAATCAGTGGCATTAAAATGTAAAAACAAAGTACTATGCGTAGTTACTAAACGGTGCTGATAAAACATAACTCATAAACTATGTTTAAACAATTTATGAAATGACCAAAGTCATTTGACTAGTGCCCTTCCATAAATAAACTAGACTATTTAATTTCATAGCTTTCTGATCAACTCGGCTAGTGCCCTACGTAAATGCGTCTCAACACCCATAGAAACTTGTCCCACCTGCATCTCATTTTGACAAAAAATTGACTTGGGCCAGACCTGCACAACGCCTGCTCCCGCGGGCATTCTACACTTGCAAGCCGATGGGCTGCCCGTGGCAGCGCCGAAAGTGCAAGTAGTGGGGAGTGGAAGCTTTGCGGGGAGGGGAGAAGTCTGACATAGCACGACGCGGCGCGTAGATTGAATGCCTGGGCGTCTAATACAATGATCCATGCTTCAAAATTATATGCCCATTGTTTAAATGGATTATGTCTAGTATTTCAAGTTACCAGGGTCATTATTCACTGTTTACGTTCTGTGCACTACTGTATATCCACCTTTGTATCCACCACTGTATGTATTTTCATTTTCTAATTTAAAAAAATAACATGCTCATTGTGACTTTTAAGCATTATTTTAAAGCAATAGCTTTAAAATATATGCTTTATATATAAAAAATATATTATTTAATTCTAACACAAAATTGCAATTTAATAATTGATTGTTCCCCAGGAATGTTATAATCCCAAATCATATAAAAATGAACAAAATCATGAGAGCAATCTCTCACATCAAGATTGACATAAAAATAGAATATGTGGCAATTCCAATAAGGGTAATGTTTAATAGCACATTTGTGACCATTTTTTCCCATTATGAAACTGAATAAAAAGATCAACGAGCAAACTTCTGTCACAATATGTTACGGACAATTATAAGATAACATGGGTATCGGTTAAATAGAATGCAAAGGGCTTTATATTTTTAATACGAACTCGTAAACGACTCTACACTCTTGTCAGAAATTAGAACAGAAAATCATCATTCTTTTTTAAGAACAATATGTTTTTGCTGTGAGAGAACCGTCTTATTCAATTAAACATAGTTAATAAAAAATAGTTTATTGCTGTCATCATCAAACAAAAACAATTCAGTATCAAAATTTTGTGTTTAGCACAACACTAAATTGTGATTACATCGTAGCAAAGCGAATTACATTATAAGCCCTACAAGCAATTGTAATACTTGGTGTCGAAATCTAATATGTATAATTCGTTGTAGTTTCATATTTCGCCCTGTCATATATCGAGAACAAACATTTGCAATATAATACAAAACAATATTACTGAACTGTATATGACCGTCATGTTCTTACCGATTGCTCTTTAAATTTACGCGCTAATTTTCGAATTGCGCATTCTGATTAGTGGTCCCCACTCCTAGATTGGGTCTCATCCCCACCCTTCATCGATTTTTCTCATTTGCACCCGAGTTGCCCGCACGCAGCTCCTGAGGTCAGTGAAAGTGCAAGCTGAGCAGGTCTGACTTAGGCCCTTTCATAAGTAACCGATTCAGGTATTGGAACTCAAAAATGTTTAGTAAATTTCCCTGAGGAAACCCATTTTCGATAGTATGAACTTCCTAAAAAAATCCGTTATTCCAATATGCCTACCAAACAGTGAATTTCCAATGTCACTCAGCAATGATTTGAAATGACGCTCCAAGTCTAGGTTTCCCATGTTGTTGTTTTTTGTTTCTTTTTTCGGAATAGCGATATTTAATTAGACTTTAAATGAAATTTGCATCGTGCTCAAATAACGCTATACACACCATTTTCCAAAGAAATTGCTTTCCAGAGGTAAGACGTGTGGAAGGAGATTAGGTTTAGATCGTGCCAGCAGATATATTTAAACAGATAAACACGTCACCACTGCGATCAATAACCACTCGATTTCCTAATACCTAATGCGAGTTACAAGCAATTTCACTCTACTAATATTAATAGCCTACGACACAACACACAGCGCACCAGAAATACTGATTTATTTGTACCAGGGAAAAAGTAAAAGGTTGGGGAATCCTTGGAAACGATGTTTTAAATGTAATACATTATTTTCATCATTTCTGTCAATGACAGCATGTACCAGCTCCATTATCAGTGAAAGGCTGTATTATGCGAAGTAGCCGTAGAAACATGCCCCCACTAGAGGTTGCAGATTTATTTAAATTGTTACTCGCAGACGATTTAATACTTTTTATAATAATTAAATATGTATAAATCGCTCCATCCATTGATCATTGCCAAGCACCCATCGGAATATTTTTAGACCTTTCAAAAGCTTTTGATCTCATTGATCATAACATTTTACTTTTCAAAATTACCTTCGTATGGAATCCGCGGTATTGCTCTATATTGGTTATGTTCGTACCGTAAACAACGATCTCGGAGAGTAGAAATACCTTACTGGAATGATGGAACATTATATAAACACCTTTCTTATTAATTGCCAATTGCACGTGGAGCACAGGGTTTGATATTAGGTCCTATTCTCTTCATGCTAGTACACGTAAACGATATACCCTTGACGATTTGAAACAGAAGAACAATTCTCTTTGCGGATCATACGAATATTCTTTACAATAAAAAACGTATAAGTACAATATCAGTTGTTTCAAATTGGTTCCGTAGTAACAAATTAATTGTAAATGAAAAGAAAAGTGTTTCAATGCAATTTTCCATTTGAAATAAATAATTCTGTACTCCACTAAAATGAACGGCGTGCCACTGACTGATGGTAAGGTATCAAAATTTTCTAGGTCTCCGAATGCAGTGATGAAATCTCAAATGAAATGTCCATTTAAGTGAACTGAACACAAAATTAAGTTCATTATGTTACGCGTTTCAGAATTCTTTCAAATTTCGTCAGCATTCATACTGATCGTTATGTATATTTGGTGAATGCACATTCCCGCCTGAGGTCTGGCAATAATATTCAGGGGAAATACAACTTGCATCTCCCAGACGTTTAGAATTCAAAAAATAGTTGTTCGAATTATAATCAAATCTCACCCACGTGATTCTTGTAAGTCTCTCTTTATTAATCTAGGAATTTTTACCATTACCTTGCCTCTTGATTTACGAATCAGTGGTTTTTGTGAAAAATGACTCTCTCAGGGCGGGAATAAATTGTCATCCAACGCCGGTGTCTGTAATTCTGACACTCGATGTAGTAATCAAATTCATTAGGTGACAGTATCAACAGCTCACTATAACAAAATCACTTAAATACATGTACATTGTTTTACAACACTTTGCCAGATGACATTAAACGATTAAATTCGATACAAAAGTACAAGTCTCAAGTAAACTATTTTCTGCTGCATAACTGTTTCTGTACCGTGCATCAAAAAGGAATGAATATACATTTTTAACAATGATATTTAATATATTATTTACAATTTGGATTCTACAATTCTAAACAACCTATAACAAGTATGGTACCTCAGCTTTAGGGTCAGTGACCTCCATCTCCATCGGGTTTTTCGTCAGTTTCCCTGATTTTGGAGCAAATGCTGAGATGACCGCTGTTTTGCTTCTGGACGTAAATGTAACTTCTTTATCTGTGCATGTCTTCTAGGATTCAGTGGGCAATATAGTAATTCAAGTTATCGTTCTCCATGTCGTGGCAGGAAGAATTATTCCTTCACGAAGAACGTGACAAGGGATAAGAGCTCTGGTTTATAGCTAATTTAACCTTGAAAATAGATTTCATTACATCGGAGCGAATATTTTGTTAACAATTCTTGCTGAAAACGCTCATTCCTTTCTATATTCCGAATTCAACTTGTAAACGACTTAAGACCCCTACACACGCACCAATTGGTCGGGCCGACCAGCCAGCCGATCCAAAAATTGTATCGTGTGGAGGCAAGTCGTCCAACAGAAATTTGGTCGGGCGCTGGTTGGCTCCGACACCCGACAGCCGATTCCCCCACCACCCAGTCCGACAAATTGTGTAGTGTGTAGCGTGGTTGGGCCAACTGCCGACGACAGCGCTTACGTTTTTACTAATTTCCGCAGATTTCGTCATGCGAATCCACGTGCTCCATCGTGCTCGACAGAGAGTATGATGTCCGATCATGGATTGAATATCCATGTTAATCCATGGCCCGATGCCATGGTGCCCGGTTCTCGGTCACTTCTGTTGCGTACCTTTTCTTGCGCTGCTTGCGTTCTGCCGTGGTTCCGCTTCCAGTTCGCTTATTTTTTCGTTGTTGGTTATTTTTGTTGTTGTATTTCAGTATATACAGGGTGAGTCACGTAACTTTAGCACCTCCTGTAACTTTTGAACGGTTGAAGTTATTTCAATGCAGTTTTCACGGAAGTGCATGAGGGAAAGGGGCTAATTGATACGTGCATTAATTTCTATTTTATCACTTCTATTTTACGAGATTTTTTAGGTAACTTTGTTTTTTCAAATGGAACTATACATATTTTTTCAGTCCACCATGACGAGCGTAAAAAGACGAATCCAATGATGTAACATATTGTCATATGTTAGATAAGCATTTTTTTTGATTAATTTTGATTTTTGCGACCGGGTTTAACGGACGTTTTGGAATTGTCCACCACACAAGGTCACGGCAGCGCTCCACCAGCACACGTGCGCCCGGCGAAGGGAAGGGAAGGAGAGGGATCTTATTTGAAAATACGAAACATAGTATTCCAAATATTCACAAAACCATTGCAGTTTTTTCCTGAACTGTGCTTTCCATCCTTCCGCATTTTCAGATTTTCGTCTTTCTTTGATTGAAGGAATTAAAGGATGGAAAATAAGGATTTGTCATAAGTTTGTATTGTAATAAAATTGTTTATAACTTCAACTCTATTTAATGGGATTTCATAAGATACGTAGTAATGGGATCTTGAAAGAAAGCACAATAAGAATAAATAATTAAAACTGTACAAAAATATATTGTATATTTTGAGCAAACAATTTCAATGTTAATAAGAATATAATAATAACTTAGGGATAGAAATAATCTTATTTCAATAAATACTACTTAAGACAAATCCGTATTTTCAATCCCTAAGAAACCCAAATTACTGAAAATGGATTAAGATGAAAAGGAGAGTTCAGGAAAAAAATGCAACAGTTTTGTGAATATTTTTCGTATCCTCAAGTACTTAAATCCCTTCCTTTCCCAGACCCCGCGTTTGCTGGGGGAGCGCTGCGTGACCTTGTGGGGCTGACAGTTACAATGAAAATATCCGTTAAACACTAGTCGCAAAAAAAATCACAATTACTCAAAAAATGCTTATCTAACATATGACAATATTATATCTTTGAATTTGTCTTTTTACGCTTGTCATGATAGAATGAAAAAATATGTATAGTTCCATTTGAAAAACAAAGTTGCCTCAAATATCTCGTAAAATAAAAGTGATAAAAGAGAAATCAATACACATATCAATTAGCCCCATTTCCTCATTCACTTCCGTGAAAACTGCGTTGCAATATCTTCAACCGTTCAAAGTTACAGGAGGTGCTAAAGTTACGTGACTCACCCCTGTATATTTAATTTCATTCGTTTTGTTAATTTGTGTTCAGATTTTTCTTTATTGTTAAATTAGGTTATGTTAGGGTAGTTTTTTTCGCTGTGGGGGATTTCAGTAAGTTTTTGTGAAATTTCGGAAGTTATATAAATTATTTCTTTTTTAATAGTAGTTTTGTTAATTAGTGTTTTAATTTTTTTCTGTGTTTTAATTTGTAGAGCTGGTCTCCTGCGCCAGAGAAGCCCTTGCAAGGTATGGGGATAAGGGTAGCTAAAAATAGCCACCCGAAGAATGAACCGAGTGATATCCAGAAGGGGAGGTAACCGCGCGCCGGAGAGTTGATCCAACATCGCTAAACAAGCGTCCCAGGGAAGCGCGGGGGAGCAGATGTACCAAGTCACGTGGTTTGGACCGGGAGAGATGACTCAGTGCATCAACCTGATGTCACTCCCTCTGACCGGGAGGTCCTAGGTTTGAGTCCCGATGGAGGCAGGATTTTCGACACTAGTTTGTGAGCTAGGTCGAGTTCAGTCGCTGTCTGGAGGCGCATTCTAGCTGCCGGCTGCTCTGATCGGTAGTTTTTCCGTGGTTTCTCCGATCAATACCAGGCGACTGCCGGAGAAGCACCCTAAGAAACGGGCCAAGGACCGCGCGCGATCTTCCTTCCTCTTCCTAGTCCTATCCTCTCCTCTTAAATACACACACTTACACTAACATGCACTACACTACCACACATGCAGGGAGAACCGGGTCGGGAGCATGTCCCGGCTGGGGCGGTGCCCTGCTGGTGGAGATACCTGGTTGAGGGGAAAACCCTTCTAGCCGATGGTGGGTAAGCCACCAGATCTCGCCATCCAGTGGGGAAAAGATCATCGCCGCCTCCCGGGGAAAAACACGCACTACACTAACGGGACTAATGAACTAAGTAGTTGACGCGCTCGGAAAAACGAACCAATCAATCAATCAATCAAATGTGGTTTGGCCCTCTATAAAAGGAATTCCGTGAAGCCACTCGGAGGTAAAGCATTTTGCTTTCCTCGCAGTAATACTGCAAAGAACTTCCGCCTACGCATGCGCTGAGGTCCTGTGCGGAAGAGAGGCTCCGAAGGTTTCGGTATAGCTGAGTGGTTCTCGACCACTGTAGGGCAGAGGGTGTACCTGCATGGGCGTGGCATACTGTGTAAGATTTATAGGTGTGTTCAATCCCAGTCTAAAAACAGAAGCTTATGTGAGACTAGTTCTCTCAGTTCTGGCATATGAACGCTGCGATCTTTGAGTCTCATTTGCAGGGACGTGCGGTGACCGATTCCTATGGGTAAGCTCTGTAAATAGCAAGGGTGCGACTTGATGTGTCTGAGGAGACAAACGAAAATCCATTTAGTAACTGTATATAAATATTTAATTATATCAAAATTATTATTATTATTATTATTATTATTATTATTATTATTATTATTATTATTACTATTATTGCTTATTCTGGAAGAATGCGAGTCCCAGCATATGCGCACAAAAGTTTCTACGAACTATCAGTCACCAACAGTCGCTGGCATTTGAACGATCCACACGTCGAAAGATGTTCCTCGTGTCCGTCGGGCCGTGATGAACGCCGAATTGAAACACTGTCCTTTGTGCTGATACGGCAAAGCTCACGCGTCGGAAACCGATTCGAGGAAGCGGCCTCCGCAACGGTGGTGCCTTCCGTCCCACGACATTGCGTCTGATGTGTGAAAGAACTTTTAGGAGATTACATGGCGCGGAATGGCTAGGGGGAGTCTGAAATTATTCATTACACTGTTTTCACATATTTCCACTTTGAAATTATTCGATAGTAATATGTTTTAAATCTTGTTTAATATTTTATATTAATAATTTTTTAACATTTTACTTTGCAAAAATTCGAAGAAGCTTGAAACATTTGGAGACAAGTGTCCCCTCTTCCCTCTTAAGCCTATGCTGTCAGGGGAGAAAACGAAAAGTATCACAGATGAAGTAACTGAGAACAAAGGTGGTACTGTATTAAGATTTCTTGCGTACCACTCGCAATTGAGCCGCAATAAAATGGCAACTGAAGGCGTACATACGCTGTTATAACATTTGAAGTAAAGCATAAGGAACAACAAATATTTGTTATTACATCATATCTACTGGATAAATAATGTTGAATGTAAACAAGTAATCTTACCTAATTTATTTCAAAATAAACTCCATTCTCCTCTCTTGTTTAGCAAATTCTGCTGCTCCATCATATGTCTGAGCAACCAATTTGTCGCCGAAGTTTACTATTTGTTCCACATGATTAAATAATCTATTGGCGGATCTATCCGCCCTTACGTCTACAAACGATATAAATGTCTCCTGAATTTCTACAGTTTTTCCTGAACATATCTAAGAGAAGTAGCGAATTGTGATTTGTTAATTACGTCGGATGTTTCATCTATAATAATCGCAACGAGCTGAGCCGTGGCAATATCATCTTTGATAGATTTGCTCAAGAAATGGCAGAAATCAAATCATTTTGAATTCTGTTGGAAGGGCCTTTAAATGTTTTGGCAAATTCTAGGTGTTGTTACAATGTAGTATCATACGTACTCAACAAATTTAGAAGTTCAATGTAATTGCCTTTGTTAACCGACTCTTCATTTTCACTATGCCCTCTGAAAGGCAATTCCTGCATTGCTAAAAAACAAGTTGCGTCAATTAGGCGTTTTAATATGTCTCTATTTTTTTCTGTCTCGTAATGTCGCATTACGTCTGATCTCAACTGAAGATCAAGTTCAGTTTCGATGCGGACACTTCCAAAACTGGCCAGCTTAACAAGTAAACGCAAATGACTTTGTCAGCGTTCGTGTTTTGCTATTGCATTGGAAAGGTTGTTCAAATTGTTATAGCCTTCTTTGTTCCATAGATTATGATCATGGGAAAACAGTAAACGTGGCCTGCAAAATAATTTATTAAGTTTTCTACTACCTTAGCTTAATCATACCATTAGTGAGATCATACTTTTAGTATTAAAATAGCGAAAATATTCCCTTTCCTTTGCTTTGTGCAAACATCTAAAATCAGGAAGTTCCGGAACAGGCCTCCCTACTCGAAGAACATAACTTTTCTCCACAAAAGTACGACAACTGAACCGATTTTTTAAAATATCCTCAATTATACATGTATTTTCTGCTATAGCTCAGTGCCTTACCGCTACGAAGCACAAAAGACAGCACACGGGAAGAATACACAGAAATAATACGCACAGATGATAAAAAACACAAGTTCGTATTATCACTTACAACACCAGACTCACTAGGCGGCGCTTACCACTTTGTAATATGCGAACACGTCTGCAAGCTCATTTCAGGGCCACCCTGGGTGGTGCTGTAGGCGGCGGGCCTGGGTAGCTGCGCTTACCAGAGAGCTACATACAATCAAATGGAGCTTCCTAAAAGTCAAGAGCGCATGCGCGAACTCTCTAATGCATTTAGATGGAGAAGATCGCAATGCTCACTTCGGGCCGGGTGGCTGCGCTTACTACCTCCGTCTCTTTCACCCGCTTTCCGTCTCCGTCTGCATCAGCGTTGTATGCTCGATATAGGGCCACGGGCGCTTTCGCAAGGCAGTGTACCCTTCCTTGACAGAAATTTAAACTCCTAGTTGAGTTGTCATCATGGTGAAAGTCGCAGTTTCACTCTATAATAATTACATTTAACGGATTTTTTTTTCAGGGTAAGCGCAGCTTACCTAGCTTACCTGAAATGCACGCCAATGCTCATTTGGTAAGGTCGTGATTGGTCGTGATCCATTCGACAGCCCTGTGGCCAGCTGATTTCTAATTTCAAGTCAGTGATTTGTCTCTTTGCGATGGAATTGGTAAAGTCTAAAGCGAACAGTTACGAAAATGGGTAGGAAATGTTTTGTAAAACTGTGTAATAACGACAGTTTAAGATGTATATCTTACGCCGTGACCCAAACCGATCGTGCGCACTTTACTGACAAGCGAGGAACTAGCCTCAAACTGGCTTCAGGATATTTGCCCCAAAGGCGGCTAGTTGACACCCCTCTGTATCTTACACCGTGGCATGGCAGGGGCCGAGTCGCGGGAGGGCCGAGTTGGCTATTCGCTGGCGCTGCCGCAAAGTGCGTGTAGAGGGGGGCCGAGGGGAACTATTCCAACAAACGCCTCAGTTTTTGATTGATTCGTGTTCCTGGGCGCGTCAACTACTTAGGTCATTAGTCCCGTAAGTGCGGTCCATGGCCCGTTTGTTAGGGTACTGCTCCGGCATTCGCCTGGTGTTGATCGGGGAAACCACGGAAAACTACCGATCAGAGCTGCCGGCCTCTTGAATTCTCCTCCAGACAGCGACTGAACTCGACCTAGCTGACAAGCTAGTGTCAAAAAATCCTGCCGCCGTCGGGACTCGAACTTAGGACCTCCCGGTCACAAGGACTGCAGTGATATCACTGATTGTACTGAGCATATTGATGCACTGAACCATCTCTCCCGGTCAAACACCTCAGAGTGAGAACTTGTATGTACAAATAGTTCTATAAATAAACTGTATATAACACACTCGTGTCTGTGCTTTTGTGTATATCCCTACCCACAACTTCGCAATTTCATCATTTGGATTCATTTCGATTATACTTTGAATAATTGAAGGTAAATATTATTACTAGACGTTTGCTGAGAGTATACAACAGTGCATATGTTTACAACTGTTCGTTGCGACGTTGGTGAAAGCAACGATGATCGTAGCAAACATTTCGGGACGGGCAACGGCGAGACCGAGCGAAGATGACCGATGCCAGGTCAGGCCAGGCGAGGCAGGGGGAAGGGTGGCATAACAGTAGGGTGGGACCGAGTGAATGTGCAGGAAGAATAATGAAAAATCGGTTATATCGAGATGGATAGACAATATCGCAAATTGGGTTGTTGAATTTTGCATATAATTAAAAGACCATTCCAAAGAGATTACAAAAGATTCCAAAGAGATTAATATTTTGAAACAATTAATACTTTTATAAACATGCGCAAGCGAGGCACAGGAGGAACCCCGAATTGTCCCTAAGTCGAACATTGCAAAGTAGCAGTACAGTTCTGCAATTCTAATCATTTGTATATTGTGCTATTCCTAATCTGTGTAATACATTTCATTGTATTAATAGTATGTCTCCTTTTCGGTGTTACAATTTCACAAACATCAGCGTATAATAATTTCTTCTCATTTTCTTGCAGCCGCCGCCCGCATTTATTTAATTATTTAATTACAGGTTATTTAATGAATTAATCTCACTTCCATTCGTCAATCATCTGCAACACAGGCCCCAAAATTTGGGAAAATTGAAGGGCACTGCTGATTGCGACAAGGGGCCGACCAGAACCCTTAAATGGGGGCAAAATTTATGTTTTGTGTGTGATCCCCGACTTTTAAACGTTAAGCGAAAATGGCACCCGAATTTTAAGCGTTCCTTGGGCTATACGAGTACATTGTTTAATAAAAAAATTTGGACCTATCTTGATTTGGAAATGTAGAGGCTTCACGTAAAGAACACCCAAAAATCAAAATATATTTTCAAAGTCGCAGGGACTTGAGTTCATTTAGACATATCGGGGAATATTAATTTTGGAGTGCGCATAGTTACATGAAAATTATTCATTTCCGAGAAATTGTACATGATGTCATTTCAAGATATTTCATCAAGATCTTTCATTTCATTTCATTTCAAGATCTTTCATTAAGAAAACAATACCTTCAATATTGTAGTTGTAGGAAGATACCGAAAAATGTTAACATTGCAATTTTCAAAAAAGCAAGGATTTTAATAAAAATGAACGTTAAAAATGAACCATTATTTTAAGCTTTTACACTATTCAAGGAAAAAGTTTAATCGAAAAATTTGGAGCCATTTTTGAGAAAATGTTCGAAATATAATAGAAGTTTCATGTGATGTATCTCCAAAAATTAAATGTCTACAGCAAGGAGAAAATCGTCTGAAAGGTTGACATTTTACCGTCAATCGATTTTTAGGTAAATGGACTCTGGCTATAAAACGTGTTAGAAGAAGTAATTCAGTGTCTAGAGCAGGCCTGCACAGCATTTTGCACTTTCACTGGCGTCAGGAGATGCGCGCGAGAAGCTCGGGGGCAAATGCGAAAATCGATGAAGGGTGGGGATGAGACCCAATCTAGCAGTGGGGACCACCAATTAGAATGCGCAATTCAAATCATAGCGCGTAAATTGAAAGAGCAATCGGCGAGAACATGGTTGTCACATACAGTTCAATATTGCCTTTTGAATTATATTGTAACGTTTTGTTGTCGATATTTGACAGTGTGAAATATGAAAGTACAACAAATTGTACCTATTTGATTTAGACACCAAGTATAATTGCTTGTAGGGTAATGTTTAATAAGCGCTTTGCTACGATATAATCACAAATTTAGTGTTTGCTAAACAAAACTATTATAATGAATTGTTTTTGCTTGATGATAGCAATAAACTATTTTTTCATTAACTATGTTTAATTGAATAAGACGGTTCTATCAAAGCTAAAATATATTTTTTTATTCTTGAAAACAAAATCATGATTATTTTCTGCTCAGTGCATTCTTCAGCAAGAGTGCATTCTATATTTCTAAAATCAAACCAACTAACACTATTTATTCATCGTTTACGATATCGTATAAAATTAAGCCCTTAGCATTCTATGTAACAAGACCCATGATAATCACATGATTGTCCGTAACATATCGTAACAGAGGTTTTCTCGTTGATATTTTTTATTCAGTTTCATAATGGGGGAAAATGGTCACAAATATATGTGCTGATAACCATTACCCTACTTGGATTGCCACATATTTTACTTTTCTGTCGATCTTAGCGCGAGAGATTGTTCTCAAAAGTTTTTTTTTTTTTTGCTATGATTTGGAGGTTATAAGATTCCTGGTGAACAATCAATTTTTAAATTGTAATGTGTAGCTAGTTCGAAATAAAAAATAAAGTTTTTAAAAATTCTAGTGATTTAAAATATTACTTAAGATTCATAATGAGCATGTTAATTTTTCTTAACTAAAGAAGGAAAATATATATAGTGATGGATACAAAGGTGGATACACAGAACGTAAACAGTGAATTATGGACCTTGTAACTTGAAATACTAAACATTATTTAAAGAAGTGGGCATATAAGTTTGCAGCCTGGATCATTGTATTAGACGCTCACGCATTCCATTTACTCCTGCGTCGTGCTACGTCAGACTTCTCCCCTCCCCGCAAAGCTTCCGACTCCCCACTACTTGCACTTTCGGCGCTGTCGCGGGCAGACGGACGGCTCCCAAGTGCAGAATGTCCGCGGGAGCAGGCGTTGTGCAGGTCTGAAAACAGAATTCTCCACCTTCTCGTCAGAGCTACAGAAGTCCATCAGAGCTACGCAATAAAACTTTACTCCTGAAAATTCACCGTTTCAGAGCGCTCGATTACAATATTTTATCTCACTACCAAGTAAGGGCGAGAAAATAAAAAATTGGAGCCATTTTTTAGATCATTTAGAAGATACTGTTAATGTTTCATCTCCAGTGCCCCCAAAAATACAAATATTCGTTTGAAACTCGCTGCGCATTGAGTTTGCTCAAATCAATGGAGGAATATCAATTTTGGAGAAAATCAGCTGAGCGGTTTAGCATTGACCACGGACAGACGAATAGGCATATAGACATTTTGCCGTCATTCGATTTATCCGAATTAAATGCGAACAAAACATGGATTCTTTCTTCACAACGTGCTAAGAGAAGTAAATTACTACATAACGAAAGGAGGAAAAATCTTTTTTCTTTACCAGGGCCCTGCAATACGAGGTTTTCTTTTGAAAAAATCGCCGATATTCGGTCCACGATTACATTCGTTTCTCTTCTGATGAAGAAAGGCAAGAAAGTAAAATAAGAGCAATTTTTTAGAATACTGTGGTGTCGTGGTAGCGAAATGACAACACAGACACGAGCTCTATGTACATTCTGTTTATTTGCAATATGCACAGCTCTGGGGTTACTTTCGCCAGTACCTCTGTGACTCCCACGCCCCTGCTTACCGTCCCTTAGGCTCGAGCGTCTCCCCCCTTGCCGCTTTACCCGTGTTACGCACACGCCGCACGGTGGTCTGAACGGGGTCGAAACGCGCGCGTACAATGTTAAGTTAAATAACTATTTATTTAGAGATTTTAAAACGGTTTTTTGAGTATGAATCTAACGTAACATGTTCTAGATGTGAAATAATAATATTCCACTTAATTTATATTGTTTATTTATTTATTTATTATGCCACCTCTGGCGTGACATCCAGCGCGGACGCATCGACTGCTGACTGCACTTCCACAGAGAGAGGCTATTCCGGGTGACGAAATTTTTGTCAATTGTTCAGTTAATATCAAATATTTATTTCACGAAGATGTGTTTCTATGTTGTTTTATAATTGCTCGTCAATTACCACTTAGTTAATTGAAATGGCACTTTTTTCAAAGGTCATGTAAAGTTTAAACATCGGCCATTTTCAAAAAGGCAGGCTAAGGTGACTCTTGTTAACGAAAACATATTACCAAATGTCCACTTAAAAACATTTATTACTTTCATGAAAATGTGTTTAGTTGTTTTTGTGTAATTGCTCGTCAAAAATCAATTACTTTTGGATAAGGCGCTTTCATTCAAATCTCGACGTGAAAACTTTAAACGGTCGCAGGCCGAGGCGGTTGTTATTAACGGAAAAACATTAACAAATGTCCAATTAATTATAGTTATTAATTTAACAGAAATATTTTTGTTGTTTTCCAGTAATTGTCCGTCAAAGATCACGTAGTTGTGGAAATGGCGCTTTATTTCAAACCTCAGGTACATTTTTAACAGTCGCCATTTTATAAGAGGCCAGCCGAGGCGGCTGTTGTTAACGAAAAAACATTAACAAATGTCCAATTAATAATGGTTATTAATTTCATGGAAATGTTTTTGGATGTTTCCGTGTAATTGCCCATCAAAACTGACTTAATGAACGAAAATGACGCTTTCTTTCATACCTCGTCATGTAAACTTAAAATGGTCGCCATTTTAAAAGGGGCCAGCCGAGGCGGCTGATGTTAAGGAAAAAACATTAACAAATGTCCATTTAATAATATTTATTAATTTCATGGAAGTGTTTGTACTTGTTTTTGTGTAATTTCAGATCAAAGATCACTTAATGAAAATCACGCTTCTTTTCATTCTCGTCATGTACAGTTTAAATGGACGCCATTTTGAAAGAGGTTGGCCAAGGTAGTTGTTATCAACGACAAAACTAATTACAAATGTTTATTTAATAACATACTTTAATTTCAAAGAGATGTTTTAGAGGTTTTAATGTTATTGCTTGTCAAATTTCACTTCTTGCATGTTTCAGTTCTGCAAATCTCAATTTCATATGTTTAAATTTATTGAAATGCAATGAAATTTGGCAAATTAAATGAAGGAATATGTTTGAAAAGAAACTGAAAATATTATGCAATGAATGGAAATCCGAAAGTTGAGAAGATTAAACATTTTCAATAAGTAAACGTTTGTAATAATACGTTTCAATAAGTAATCGTATTATGTCCGGAGATGATAATGCTCTTTCCAAGCACCATTAACGTAAACTTTAAACGGTCATAGTTTTGAGATGGGCTGACCAGGGCAGATGATCTCACCTGAAAAATGTTCAATAATGTTCACTTAATAAAATATATTAATTTCAGTGATGTGTTTTTTCGTGTTTTTGTGTAATTGTCTGTGAAAGTTTACTTAGTTGAAGGAATAAGAGGTTTTTGCACACCTTAACTTCGTAAGGCTTAATTAAATTAAAAATAAAAATAATTGACACTGCAAAGGCTTTAATATATTTAGAAGGGTACATAAAAGCGCAAAAAATTCCTGGAAGTGGAAAAGTTGATTAGGGAAAAAGTTATAAACAATGAAAAATAAGTGTATTTTCTCTGCTTGAGTGGCTGAGTTTTTCCTCGGCTGAAAGGTACGGCTTTGAGGGTGTCGTATGGCTGTAAGCATTGATACAAATTATTTTTTTCTGATTTCTAGTAATTTTCAGTATATAGAATATATATTTATGAAAAAATAATCCTTTTTCAAAAATTAAAATTTGGTGCCTATGCGCGCGTTTCGACCCGTTTCAGACCACCGTGCGCAGTGCCTCAAGGACTACACACCCGGGCCTACACACCGCGGGCGAGCATATACGTCTGCTCACAAGGTATCCTTATTTTTAATTTATTTATTCTTGCTTGGCCTGCGGCCCTCAGCAGCCGCGAACGACTGATACAGTAGTTGATTTTATTTTATGCAACAAGTTTACAAGATATTTTCTTTTATCGTGATTATTTGAATTTCAGAAGCACTTTATACTACACGGAAAGTCTAATCGTTTCCAGTCTACTTAAGGAAGGTCAAAAAATTCTCTGAGTCATTTCCATTTCAATTGTTTACGATGTGCGTTCTGTTTGCCAAGTTTGAAATGGGTAGCTGAAGGTATTCGAGAAATTTTGTTGTAGAATTTTGTGGATAGAAGGGAGAAATGTACAAAGATAGGGGTGATACCGAATTCTTGATGGATTTGAGAGTTTGGGATAGTGCTCTTGTGATTATTCTTAGGAATTTATTTTGGAATGTTTGGATTTTTTGAATATTTGTTTTGGATGCTGCGGCCCAGAAAGGAGATGCATAACTTAATATAGGTCGTATCATTGTTTGGTAGAGATGAATGGATGTGTGTAATTGGAGTGGGGATGATTTTTTAAGTAAGGGATATAACTGATGTGTTCTTCTAGTGGGTAGTGCTATTCTGTGCATGATATTGGGTCTCCATGTGAGTCATCTGTGGAGTAATACTACGAGGTATTACGTAGTATACCGACGAACTGCTGCTCAATACGAATACGAACTGCTGCTCCTGCCTCTGTCCTAAGTTCTTTTGGCCATCACGTGATCGCCTCCAGCATTCTAAAGGCGAGGGGGCCGCTAGCCTACGTATGCGCCCACCTCTGGTGTCCACTGCCCGCTCGCCTTGTACTTGGGGGACATGGCATTTTCCATTGCTTTTGTTCGTTCTATATGGCCGGCTGCATGTGTGCCCAGCCGTCTGAAGATCTGGTCATGTGACGACGTTATAATACTTCGAAAATTTCTTGGTCGTTTATTGTAATGTAACCCAAACAGAAGATGGAAGATCCGTCAAATTCGAGGGCGACGACATCAGTCCGTTAGATCAGAGAATATCCATCTCGATAGAAATCCTTTGTACGTTCTGGAGCTTGCGTTTTTCTAATAGACACCTGGAGTAAAAACACTTTTTCCGAATGAAGGTCACAGCCAACGTGATTTCTAATTGATAGAATGTTAGTGATTTCGGGCGCATCAATTGCTAAGGTCATTAGTCTCGAAAAATGTAATTCTTGTTTTTCCCTCGAGAAGTGGCGGTGATCTTCCCCGCTGGACGGCGAGATCCGGCGCCGACCTACCGTTGATTAGCGGGATCTCCTACCAGGAGAAATCAGCCCCAACAGGGAGCAAGCTCTATGCTCTCGGTCTCCGGCATGGGTGGTACTGTAGTGCATGTGAGTGTGTGGCAGGGATGAGGTTACAACAAGAAAAAGGGAGGAAAGATGGCACGCAGTCCGTGACCCGTTTGTTAGAGTACTGCTCCGGCATTCATCTTGTTTTGATCGGAGTAACCATCGAAAACTAGCGACTAGAGCAGCAGGCCGCTAGAATTCTCCTCCAAATAGCGGCTAAATTCGACCTAGCTGAGAAGCTAGTGTCGAAAATCCTGCCAGCGTCGGGACTCGAACCTGACCTCACGGTCGGAGGTACTGCAATGACATCGCATGATGCCCTGAGCCACCTCTCCCGGTATGTGATTCTTACTGCACTACATTATCGAGAAAATAATTTACTACATAGAACAGAAATCAAAGTGCACCTTTTTTGGAATCGGTGACCCAAAAAACCTGTTTTCTGTCAGAATATCGCCACTTGAGGATATATCCCTGGAGTATTATATAACTTTGTATATGAAGTAACTATAGTTATTTTAACTAAAATGTCAAAATGGATATTGTTTTTAAAAAAGACAAGCAAACTATACAATTAGAAGTAGCTTATTGTATTGTCAGCGCTCGGCGTTCACGTCGGAACGACACAGTGTGAATTGCGCCGGCCCGGCGGTAGCTCAGGCAGGTCCCAGTTCCTTTTGAATTGGACGGTGGAAGGAGGTTGGCGGTCACTACTTCATAAGATAAAAATAAACTACACACTGATAAGCACTGAATTTATTTCTGACGAGCGTCAGGGAAGTTACACTGAAAGAAATTTAAAGAAAAGGACCATACCTGCGGAGCTCATTCAAAAAAATTTAAAATTAAAAGAAATCGAAAAAAAAAATTCTAAAATTACAAACAAGTTTTGTTTATAATTCTGATTACAAAAATTGCCAGAGCGCGGCAACGTTTGTACGATAATATGACCAATAAAGTCCTCGTTGCGCTTGAAGAGCGTAAGAAAGAACCCATTGGGTTTTGCCTGTTCGGCGACTAATGTTATAAAGGGTAGCAGTGGAGCTTCTCCAGCAGGGAAGCTTCCCCGCTCGTTGACCTCATCAGCTGGGGCGGCGGCTGGCTGGGCTGGGCCGCGGCGGCGGGGGCGGCGACACAGGCTGGGCTGAGGGCGGCGGCTTTGTAGTCTCCGAATTTCCCAGACGTCTTTGCCCCGTCCAGGCGGTGGCCGTGGCGTCAGATCACGCTGTGGCTCAGATAATTCTGGGTATTGGTTACAAGGCGAACATTCAGCTGTCGCTAATTTCGCGGGTCTTTAACTGGCTGGATAAAATTCCCCGAGAACATTAATCGTGATCTAGATGGCGGATTCACTTTGCCCAGATTCAGTGAACTGCCTAACAGTGTCCGAAAGTGGCTGGCTTTGGCACCGTTCCGCGAAAAAAAAGCTCGGCCCGATCCAGTGAGAATTCGGAATTAAGAAAATTATACGTTTCCTGTGGAACTATGTGGAGTCTAATAACGGCCTCCCTGCGAGCGTTCCTTGCATGAAACTCTCCCTTCGAGTCCCACTTGTTCTCTCCTATCTCCCGACGTACGCTCCTCATATGAACCTCTCGCTCCCCCCCCCCAAATCGTTCCCTCGTTTCCAAACTCACCCCTTCCTCTGGTACATGTTGCCTGATTGGTCTAGATCTGTAGCGTCATATTTAATTTTCCGCCAATCAGCTATAGGAATTCTCTAAAATTTTCCATACGCCCGTCACTCTCTCTCTTGCTTTTACCACTTGAAGGTGCGCAATGGCATTCAGGCTGGCCGTGTAAACACTCGTTTTAATAATGGAAGCGTGTTAATGTTCCTGGGTTTCCCTTATTGAGTTAGACATGAACTGCTTGTTGTGAGGAACAAATCACCTCATTTATTTTTATGAGGGGGCACCCAAAGGAGAGTGGATCCTTACTTCCGGGCGGGTGCGGCCGCGCACAGCTGCAGGTCATAAATTCCTTTTGAATTTGGGTCACTGTTATGTGTTCGCAGGCCGGCGGTGGCGAGGGGACACTACCCTTATGTTTAAAATTCTATTTTATTATAAACTCACCGCTAATGTGCCGCCACAGTATCAAGACTAATTCGTGACGACGCGAAATCCTTGTATTGTGTACTCGCTAAAATATGTAGTTCCTATTTGGGGATCGTTACTGGAGGCATTAACAGGAGTAATCCTTCACAAAAACGATGGAATTTTTACATAATAATATTGGAATGTTGCAGTTCAGTTTCTACAAGCAAACATTATTCCAGAATTTTTATCTTTCCTTGTGTGATATACCAAATGCGGGAGGGCATTCGAAATTAAATAATTTAAGACTTTAATGGTAATTTAAATTATAATTAGGCGCCTTAGTAACAGGTTGCTAGGGAAGATGTTTAACATGCCACGATATTTGGTATACGGGCACCGTAGTAACAGAGGTAAACAATTTCATGAGCCCGTGGATGTAGGTAGGATCAGTCGAAAGATGCGTGTGTAAGAGTGGAAATTTCGCTCAAGAGTGCACCTTGGTTAGAGGAGTGAATACCTAATAAGAATCCGTTGGTAGGGAATGTAAAACAGAATTTTGGACGACAATGAAAACGAGTTTTCCTGGATTAAAGAACGAAAAAAAATAGTTAGTTGCAGCTCAGATCTCATAGCGAGAGGGTCATTTGTGAATTAGGGGGTGCGTGTCCGATTTCAGACTTGGTTTATTTTTTGTGATCGAAAGTAGAGACTTATAATAAAATTCCAGAGATACAGTTCGGAACTTTAACTTTTTTCTTCCGCGAGTGAAAGTGGAACATTGAAACATTTTGGTGAAGCCGTGCACTAACTTGGAATATTTTCTTACTGATAGGGACGAATTTTTAAGAATTGCCAATTTTAATTAGTTTTCACCAGTGATGAAGGTGAAACACCAAGCTAAACTTGTAATTACTTGGCCGAACAAGTACTGATGATGATATGGGAGGCTAATACATTATGTGAATGGGAGTGACTTCATGGCGTGTCGAAAGATACAAGATAGAAGGCATCAAGACTGGAACTGATAACCGGTGGGTCGAAGGTGATGGTGAGGAGATACGCGGCGTCCGGGCGGAGCATCCAACGATACAACGGAAAGAGAGCTCAGGTTAACATTCGTACGAACAATTATTTTATTTCTCATGGTCATGACCAAAGCTAATAATCTTCAAAGGATGTTGTTTCGATTTAAATGAAATCTTTAATAACAATAAATTCAAACTGTTCTAGTGCTAAAGAAAGTACAAAACAACTTGGTTATTATTGTGTAATCTGGCACATCATTAAATTCACTTTCAGGATTTGTCGTTTCCCTATGGAAGCGAGTCTACAGGGGGGCAGATTGTGGTCGAACGATGAGGTAAGCCGAATTATGCCCCTTGCATATTCGAATCCGGCGCATCATTAATAATTAATTGATAGAAAACTAATCGTTTCACTTGGGAACCACTAATGAAATCTAAGAATTATGTTTGTATATTAAACGTGTACAAACTGTAATAGACTGTAACATTACGATGTAATTTCGTAAAAGTAAAAAAGGACTTTTTAGTTTTAAGATCACTTCTCTTTACCTCCGTCCCTGTGCACTAGCATTGGCACTAGAAAAGTGCTCTGGTCAACAAAAACAGATTCTCGTCTCGATAAAAGTGCTGGTCAACTCTTCTAGTCCTTAATAGGACATTTTCTAATAAACCTACTTTTACATGGAACCATGAGATGATGGGCGCCCTTCAAAAAGGAAAAAGGAAAGTAGAATTAATTTTAACAATGATAGTTAATGTAATTGTTTATCATTTGGACTGTATAATTCTAAAGAACCTGTAACAAGTATTGTACCACAGTTTTCTGGGTTGATGGCCCCCATCTCGATCAGGTTTTTCGTCCAGTTTCCTGATCCTTGAGCAAATGCTGAGATGGTCCCTTGTTTTGCTTCTGGACATAAATGTAACTTCATTATTTGTGCACGTCTTCTGAATTTCAGTGGGAAATATAGTTATTCAAATTATCGTCTTTCATATTATCGCGGCAAAAAGTATTATTCTTTCATGAAGAACATGAGGGTTCAGGGCAGGAATTTATAGCTAATTTACCTTTGAAAATATATTTTATTATATAGGAGCGAATATTTTGTCAACAAAACTCGAAAAAAAACTCTCTTTTCTGTATTCAAAATTCGACTAGAATATGGTTTAGGATAGAGACCACAGAATTATGAAAACGTGCACAAAATTCACTTCTCCCCATAGCGCGTCATACGCAGTTTTTAACTGTTTTTGACGTAAATAAATAAATAAATAAATAAATAAATAAAATGTTTGAGATTACAGGGCCATTACAACAGACTCCAGCATACTCACGAATTGGTTTGTTCAGTTCTAAACGTAAAACAATGCTTTTTTTATCTTTTCTGCTGCGAATGGAACAGGAAATAGAAATAACTCTTGAGTTCGTGTTCAGTAAGAAAACGTAGTAGATAAATAATGAAAATTACAAATCAAAACAGTACAACCACAAAGCAATTCCAACAGTGGCCAGAGGGCGCCCATACGCCAGCTGTATCCGTGCGTTCACAGCCCCACACGCACGATTGCTCATCCACTTGCCCATTCGCTCGCCGGGCGACATGGCCTCGCTAATACTGGCGCGCGTACTCTCTCACACACACCCCGCTCGCACACCCACACGCTCGCATGCCCAAACGCTCAAAATCTCGCACTCCCACTAGCTCGTGTACCCACGTGCTCGCATGCCCACTGGCTTGCATTCCCACACGCTACCACGCTCACTCACTCACACGCCCAGGACTTCAAGCGTTCGCATCTACACACGCTCGCACGCCTACTCGCTCGCACGTCCACTCGCTCGAACGCCCACTCGCTCGAACGCCAACTCGCTCGAACGCCCACTCGCTCGAACGCCCACTCGCTCGAACGCCCACTCGCTCGAACGCCCACTCGCTCGAACGCCCACTCGCTCGAACGCCCACTCGCTCGAACGCCCACTCGCTCGAACGCCCACTCGCTCGAACGCCCACTCGCTCGAACGCCCACTCGCTCGAACGCCCACTCGCTCGAACGCCCACTCGCTCGAACGCCCACTCGCTCGAACGCCCACTCGCTCGAACGCCCACTCGCTCGAACGCCCACTCGCTCGAACGCCCACTCGCTCGAACGCCCACTCGCTCGAACGCCCACTCGCTCGAACGCCCACTCGCTCGAACGCCCACTCGCTCGAACGCCCACTCGCTCGAACGCCCACTCGCTCGAACGCCCACTCGCTCGAACGCCCACTCGCTCGAACGCCCACTCGCTCGAACGCCCACTCGCTCGAACGCCCACTCGCTCGAACGCCCACTCGCTCGAACGCCCACTCGCTCGAACGCCCACTCGCTCGAACGCCCACTCGCTCGAACGCCCACTCGCTCGAACGCCCACTCGCTCGAACGCCCACTCGCTCGAACGCCCACTCGCTCGAACGCCCACTCGCTCGAACGCCCACTCGCTCGAACGCCCACTCGCTCGAACGCCACTCGCTCGAACGCCCACTCGCTCGAACGCCCACTCGCTCGAACGCCCACTCGCTCGAACGCCCACTCGCTCGAACGCCCACTCGCTCGAACGCCCACTCGCTCGAACGCCCACTCGCTCGAACGCCCACTCGCTCGAACGCCCACTCGCTCGAACGCCCACTCGCTCGAACGCCCACTCGCTCGAACGCCCACTCGCTCGAACGCCCACTCGCTCGAACGCCCACTCGCTCGAACGCCCACTGGCTCGAACGCCCACTCGCTCGAACGCCCACTCGCTCGAAAGCCCACTCGCTCGAAAGCCCACTCGCCCACCGCATGCTCGCTCGCTCACACGCCTCCTCGCACGTCCGCGTGCTCGCACGCCCGCCCGCCCGCTCGCAAGCACGCCCGCTCGTAAGCACGCCTCTCACTCTCACGCCCGTTCGCTCGCACGCCCGCCCGCACGCACGCCCGCCCGCTCGCACGCACGCCCGCTCGCACGCACGCTCGCTCGCAAGCAAGCCCGCTCGCAAGCACGCCCGCTCGCACGCCCGCCCGCTCGCACGCCCGCCCGCTCGCAAGCACGCCCGCTCGCAAGCACGCCCGCTCGCAAGCACGCCCGCTCGCACACCCTCTCGCAAGCTCGCCAGCACGCCCACTCGCACGCCCGCTCGCAAGCACACCCGCTCGCAAGCACGCACGCTCGCAAGCACGCACGCCCGCTCGCAGGCCCGCTCGTCCAACCACTTGCCGCGGCGCCGGTGCCAATCCCTCCGCACCTCCTTGCGCCGCCCATTAGCCGCCTCCTCTCCGCCTCTCGGCAGCGTTTGCTTTCCACTTGTTTTTGTATCATACAAAGCTTTCTCCCCGAGGGAAAAAGGCAATTAGTCTCGTCACAAAAAAATAAACATCACTCTTCATGTTTATGTAAACGCGTGTATCCACTTCACTTCCCTTCCAAATGGAACGTCAATATTGAATTGATTACATTCAACTAACGTAAACACCCAATCACAAGCAATCTACGTTTCACTGGATTACCGATCTCCCGAACTGTCTGGCGACGCTGCTCATAATGAAATTACCTCCGCTGTGAAGAGGGAGTGAAGAGGGGGAGCTGTGGTCGGCGGCGCAACCCCCACCACACACACACACACCTCGCAACCCCCACACGCGTGCCCGCCCTGCCCCTCCAGGCCCCCCCCCCCATCACGACTTGCACCACCCGCCGTTACACCTCACAGTTTTTCAGTTAATCCCGCATAAAACCGACTACGTTTATTTTCTCGGTCTTTTGTGGCTTGAAAAACATAAATACGTTAAGTTTAAAAATTAATAGGAAATATTAAATAACGAAAATAGAACTGAAATTCACATATTTATTTTAAATACCCAACTTTAGCTGATACTCATGTACTTCGATGTGCCGGTTCGAAAAATGAAAACATATGTGCCATTCATTTTGTGGTAATATTTTTTTTAAAAAAGCTTTTTCATGTTTTACCGTACTTCGTCCCTAAATTGCTTATAACAAAGTGCTGGTAATTATTGTTCATTGAAAACTTCTCTTAACGTATGCTTTCAATACTTTTTTATACATAAGAATATCCAGGTATTTTTAAGCAGCAAAAATTAGGTCAATTTCTAGAAAGGGACGAAAATAATATTTAAAGTTATCTGATTTTTTTGTCTGTTTTCTCAAATAATTAGAAAGACTTTTCTATATGCGTATGGAAAAGTCAGGTATCATGAAAAGCGAAGCGTTTTCAGCCTCTCACGGTCGATGAAAAAAATCGGTGGTGCAACACCAGCGCACACTTTCTCGCATTTTTCTAACTTTTGCAATTTTCGAAAATTCAGAGGTTCAACGAAAATGAGGCATGCGCCATTCTTTTAAGCAACTTTTACACTATCCGAGTATAAAGTTTAATAAAAAAAATTGGAGCAATGTTTGAGAAAATGTGAAAATGTAATTGCAAGTTCATTTGTAAAGTACTTCCAAAAATTAAAATATCCCTTTCAAACTCACAGGGCCTTGAATTCCTTTCAGTCGATCGGGGAATATCACTTTTGAGAAAATCATATGAACAAATTATGCTCTAGCGTTGTCAATAGAAAGATTGACAGACGGACGTTTTGCCAACAATCAATTTTTCGGAATCAAGGTCCCTGGAAACATTAATTCTGATTGCACAACGTGTAAGTGAAAATAATTTACTATATAATATAGGAAAAAGATTTATCAAATTTTTCTTTACCAAGACACGGCAATAGGAATTTTTTGTCGAAAACTCGTCATTTTCCGGCCCACGATTATAAAACAGTTTCTTCTAACAAAGTAATTTGAATGCAATTTTGTGTTTCGAACCAGCAATTGCAAGGGTCACTGAGAAAGAGCAATAAACAGTTGATGTTAAGATAACAAAATATCAGAGGCTCTGAATTCAGATAAACCTGAAATGGAATATCCATTTAATTTAATTGATCACTAAAGTTCACTATGTTACGCATTCAGAATTCTTTCGAATAGTCAGCCATCATGAAGCACCATGAGTGTATTTTTCAAATGTACCTTCCCGTGTGAGATACGGCTTAATAGTCTGGGAAAGCTCATCCTGTGGCATCCACAGTTTTAGACTGCAGGATAAATGTACGAATAATACATTATGTACAGTTCAAATATAATATAGAGTTATACAATATAATATACATTAATAATAAAATTTATCCAATTTTATTTATGACAATCCTTTATTGTTCTTTTTTGCACACGGAACACAACGTTTCGTAACTTGTTTTAGTTACATCATCAGGCTCCTTAATAAAGGGAACTGTTGTCCCAATTTTAACCGTCAAACACTCGAGGACACATAGTCAACTCAACGGCAACCTCTCAAGTGGACACAAGAATATAAACTTATTTATATTCTTGTTGTTAGTAGGCCAAAATCTCCAACTTTGATTTTGTAGTTTTGAAATCTCGACTTTTTACAATTTTCGATACAACGCGTTGCAACGGAAAGAAAGCCTGCAGTCCCCCGTCGTAAAAAGTGACAAAGCAAGGTGATGCAACCGCAGTGGACAACATTCCTTCACGTGAGGCGTAAGGGATAAGAGGCGTAATTTTAAAGTATGTTATTTTAGTTTTCGAAAAATGTTGATTAGTAATAGCAGCAAGGGCATTAAACGAAAACAGCACAATTGACGGAAAGAGTTCATTTAGATCACCGTTCACCGTAAGGCTTGATGAAAAGAAATTTGATTGACAGATATGACGTAAGGACACCTAAGGCATTTCGACGGAATCTGCCACTAATACGTATCAACAGTTTTTAGACTCGTCGTAGCTGCCGTTGAAAACAGAAAACAAATGAGTGTCGTGGAGCGAACCTTCGCCAGGCCTCGCGTTCTCGTTTGCTACAACGCATCCGATTTCTTGTGTATCGTTAGAATAGAAGTAGTAGTTTTAAAGTAGAAATGTAGTTTTTGTTCCAGGATATGATTGCCTTTTGTTTTCATGTTCTCTTCATTGAATGCCTTCGTCCTTTCATTATTTGTTCTTCATGAAATTTGAATTAATTTTTACTCCCTATGATTGACGTGCCCTTCATGTCTATTTTGAAATGGAAGTATACATTTATACGAACATCAATCTAACCTAATCGAAGAGATTAATACTAAATAATCTAAGCATTGTTAATAATTGAAGAGAAATTAGAATAAAATGCGATCAAAATTTCTTTAGAAGTCAAATACTGCGACATTACTTGCTGTTGCTCCGCTATCTACAAAAAACAAAATATTTGTAATGTAAAGTAACATTATTCAATTGCATTGCTTTCTTGCTTTTATGTCCTTTATTACACATATTAATCAGTTTCAGATTCCACTTGAATCATAACAATAAAATTCTTCGGGGAGAGTCCGTTCTATGATAGAATGCATTGATTGGATGCATTAAATTTTGGAATAGGGTCACACAATTATTAACATAATAAGAAAGTGATCACTGTAAATTTAGTCTTCAATTGAAGTGCATGAAGATAACTCAAAATTTTGTGATTTTTACTTTTATCGTCAAAACAACTTTCCTGGGAGTTTCCTATTAGTTGCATTGCTAGTTTTTATAAAAATCACAATATTTTTCGAAATATTTGGTGTGAAGAAGGTGTCAACTCATCGCACGTAGGAAACGGTGTACACAGTTGGCACATTTTTGCATGCGATCGCAAAACAAAATATATCTTCCAACAAATTAAATTCACCCCTCCAGTTTTCCGGGGATTATACCAGTCCCTGGAAAGGGGAGATTAATTTTTATGTTAATTAGTAGTTTGAATGAAGTTTTGAATAGAATGTGTTCATTTATTTCTACCGAAAAATTCAAGCGAGAGGAGTTGTAATATTAGTGAGGGGAAAAAAAGGCATAATATTATTGTATGAAATTTAACATTGGTGCTAATTTCATCAAAAAATGAATGTTCTTGTTCATTAAAATGAGTAATACATGTTGTAATATTTCAAGGGCTTAATGCAAGAAGGTATAAACTCAAAAATGGCCAAAGCGGATATTTGATTTGGTAAAATTGGATGGAAGTTTTTTATTTTACTGGAAATTACAATTTTTTATGACACTATTATTTCATCAAAAGAAGCAAAGCAACTAATAGGAAACTCTAAGAAAAAAGTTTTGGTGGCAAACCTAAAAATTGAGTTAATGTCTTCACACACTAAGCTCTTCGTTTTCAAAATAAACACCGTTTTCTGATTACTTTCCGTCAGAAAATATTCCCAGAGTAGAGTTAACACCTTCTTGCAGTGTGTTTCTTTATGTCTCCCTACTGACAACTCTGTGAGTTGAAACCTTCTTCAAAAAAATATGTGAATATTTGGTAGTTATATTAGAAGTAAGAGCACAGATGGTACACCAGTTTAGACCAAAGAAAGAAAGAAAGAAAAATATGAAAAAGAAATAATTTCCAATAATATTAAAAAAAGTTCCAGGCAAGTTTATTAAACTAACACAAGGGATTAGACTAACACAAGAGATTTACTAAACTAACACAAGGGATTAGAAAATCACGTAAAAACAAACGAGTTCTTTCTTTCATTTCTAAGCATCATAACGTATCTCCAGATTTCCTCCTGTACTTTAAAAACTACAAATCATTGTTAAGAAAAGTCATAAGGCAGGCTAAAATCATGAAACACAATCAGGATATTTTGAACTCAAATAACAAAACAAAATCAACGAGGGATATAGTAAAAAATGCGACCAAACCAACTAGAAACCTTGTAGAGAATGTTGTTTTAAAAGATAACGATAGAGATGTGAACGATCCGGCAACAGTGGCTAGTCTCTTTAACCAATACTTTTCGAGAATTGCTGTCGATCTCACTAAGGGTATTCAGCCACAAAATTCAACATCTGACGTTTCCCTAAAAATCTTAGACACTATGTTCGTTTCCGAAACCTCTTCCTATGAAATTCTCAAAATAATCGGTAAATTAAAAAATAAATATTCGGCCGGTTTAGATGAATTTCCGGATTGTTTGTTAAAGACGTGCGCGCCAGCCATTATACACCCGTTAACTCACATATTTAATGCATCCTTATGCACCGGAATTTTTCCAGATACTTTTAAAACAGCTAAGATTAAGCCGCTCTTCAAAAAAGGCAACAAAAATGAAATTCAAAATTATCGGCCAATTTCTCTTTTGTCAGTTTTTTCAAAAATATTAGAGAGACATTTTTATGTGCGAATGGAAACCTTTCTCAATAAACACGACGCGTTTTCAAATTGCCAACATGGATTCCGGAAATCAAAATCTACGGAAACAGCCAATTTTTCTTTTCTTAAGGATGTTGCCTCATCATTGGATCCAAACGAAGCAACTATTGGAATATATTTAGATCTTTCAAAAGGTTTTGACGTCATTGATCGTAACATTTTACTTTGATGGAATGATGGAACTTTATGTACACACCTTTCCGGTTCTTTGCCAATTGCACGAGGAGTCTCGCAAGGATCGATTTTAGGCCCTATTCTCTTCCTATTATACGTAAATGACATGCCCTTAGCGATTCGAAACGGAAGAACAGTTCTCTTTGCCGATGATACAAATATTCTTTGCAACAAAGAAACCGTAAATAGTACAATATCAGACTTTCAAATTGGTTCCGTAATAACAAATTAATAGAAAATGAAAAGAAAACTGTTTCAATGCAGTTTTCCATTTCAAACAAAAAATTCTGTACTCCATTGAAAAGGAACGGTGTGCCATTGACTGATGTTAATGTAACAAAATTTTTAGATCTATCAATTCAGTCAAACCTCAAATGGAATGGCCACTTAAATGAACTCCCAGACTTTCAGATTACAAAAAAGAATTGTACGAATAATAAGCAAATCCAACCCACGTGATTCTTGTAAGTCTCTCTTTATTAATCTAGGAATTTTACCATTATCTTGTCTCCTGATTTACGAATCAGTAGTTTTTGTCAAAAATGACTTACTTAAGGGCGGGAATATATTTTCAACAAACGCCGATGTCTTTAAGTATAACACACGACGTAGTAATCATATTCACCAGGTGGCTGTATCAACAGCTCACTACAAAAAATTCACATACAATTCATCTACATTACACTACAACACTTTGCCAGAAGACATTAAACGATTAAATTCGATAGAAAAGTTCAAGTCCCAAGTAAAATCTTTTCTGCTGCATAACTGTTTCTATACAATTCGAGACTATACCGAGCATCAAAAAGTAAAGTAGCATTAATTTTAACAATGATAGTTAATGTAATTATTTATCATTTGGACTGTATAATTCTAAAGAGCCTGTAACAAGTATTGTACCACAGTTTCTGGGTTGATGGCCCCCATCTCGATCAGGTTTTTCGTCCAGTTTCCCTGATCCTTGAGCAAATGCTGAGATGGTCCCTTGTTTTGCTTCTGGACATAAATGTAACTTCATTATTTGTGCACGTCTTCTGAATTTCAGTGGGAAATATAGTTATTGAAATAGTTTTTCATATTATCGCGGCAAAAAGTATTTTTCTTTCATGAAGAACACGAGGGTTCAGGGCAGGAATTTATAGCTAATTTACCTTTGAAAATATCAAGCCGATATTTTATCAAAATAGGAAAAGGTCGACAGATAATCGGAAAATTAAACCCACTACTTTGGAGTAAGGACGTTAGAACTAAAAAAAAATCCAGCTGTTTACATCTTTGGTGGAGAGCACAGTAACATACGGCTCTGAAATTTGGGTACTAAATCAAGCTCTGAAAAAGAGGATAAATAGTGTTGAAAACAGTTTTTGGAGAAGATGCTGTAGAGTCACGCTGCTTGATCATGTAAAAACAGAGACAATAAAAAGGCGATTAAATATAGAAGGATGTTTAACTGATGTTGTTGAAAAGAAAAGATTGTTATGGTATTGCCACTTGCAAAGGATGGATTCAGAAAGACTGCCCAAAAAGGTTTATAACTGGACACCAGCAAGACGGAGGAAAAGAGGACGGCCAAGAGTGAAATGGAAGGATGGTGTAACAGTGGCAATGGAAAGAAGAGATATGTTACAACACTCTTGGCATGACAAAACAAAATGGCGCCTTGGATGCGATAAACGGCCAACATGGAGCTGTAAACATCGCTAGTATATATATATATATATATATATATATATATATATATATATATATATATATACCTTTGAAAATATATTTTATTATTTAGGAGCGAATATTTTGTCAACAAAACTCGAAAAAAAACCTCTACTTTCTGTATTCAAAATTCGACTAGAATATGGTTTAGGATAGAGACCACAGAATTATGAAAACGTGCACAAAATTCACTTATCCCCATAGCTCGTCACACACAGTTTTTAACTGTTTTTGACGTAAATAAATAAATAAATAAAACTTCAAATATCTACTTTTGGGCATTTTCTGAGTTAACCCCTTCTTGCACTAAGCCCTTCAATTGCATTACTTTGCAGCATTCTTTGCTTCCTAGAATTTTTCATTTTTGGTAAAAAAGATCTTCTACGTCCTTGTGTGCGACCTAATTCTCGTGTGATCTTTACACTCCGCTGAACGTACGTTAAGTGGTCCAGAGATGACCTTTAGACTTGGTCCAAATGACAATAATGATTAATTACATCTATTTAAAAACGAAAGACTAGTTACAGATTTGACGAGATAATTGTAGATTTTAGTATGTAACAGTAAATGTACGTCGCTTTTTTTGTAATTTTAACGATTAGCTTTACTAATAGAAGGGCAGTGAATTCTAATATTATTCTGAGCTCTGTTGTACCAGGAAATAACGATTAATTATCAGAGTAGGTAGAAGACGATAACGTGACTAAGGAATAATTTAATAGATTAAAAACAAAACGAACAAACAAATGAGTCACTGAAAAGTGTGAATTTGATTGATTCGCGATTATCTTAATTGGCTGACGAATAAATGCATTAAATTTTGGAATAGGATCATACAATTTATTACCTCTCTATTTGAATTACGATATAATTACTTTGTAACTTCAATTGTTTCAAGCCCATACAGAAACATATGTAATGTTAGTAAGATCATTTAAAGAAATAAATTCAAATGGAGTACGAATAGTTGCTTCCATTGAAACTCGAAGTTTTAATTTCGAAGTAGATCAAGACAACAGAGCGCCACGACGCAAGAAAAGGTCTTTCTTTTCGCCTTCGGAAAACCATTAAGCCACTGAGTGGTTCATATGGCTTTTGGGGAATGTAAAACTCCTTTACTACATTGATTGAATTTTAATAATGCTTATAATATTGTGCTTGCCTCTACGAGAACTTTGGAATGCTGGTAGAAAAAATATAATTCTTTATATGCAGCATTGGCCAATAGACACCTCGAATATTTTCTAAACGGTTCCAGATATTGAGATCGAATTTTTACCAAACCATTCAGGACATGGACTCTTCAGTTTATAGATTTCTGATAGAATTTTTATTTTAAAGATAAAAAACTTTTTTTAATGGAACTTAACTTCGTCTACTAATTAGATATTTATTTATTTATTTATTTATTTATTTGTCAAAAAACAGTAAAAACTGTATATGACGTGTGGGGAAAAAAATTATCTGCGCATATTTTCTTGAGGGCCAGAATTTAAAAAAAAGGCCTTGAAGAAAAATAGGCCTTGAAGATAAATCTTTAATAATAAACGTGTTCGTATTTGATGAATTATAAACATTGAGTTATAAAATGTGGCGTTAGCAGGTTCGTAGTTCGTGGTGCGGCTGGTTTTCTAAACATTTCCAAAGTCTGTGTCGTACGCGATTTCCAAAAACGCTGCGAATTAAGATATCTAGCACATGTCCTCTAAGCAAATAGTTTGCATCACTATACGAAAGTATAAATGAGGTTGTCTAGAAATCGGAAGAGATAAGTTGGTGAAAGAACTAGGGTTGCCAGAAATGTTTTGAGAAAATAGGGAACCGGTAGGGAGGAGGGGATCTTTGAGTGTTAATGATACATTCTCTTTATTATTATTTAAAATACACCCAAGTGTGAATCGAGGTTTCCTTTTGCATAAAATGGAATAAATCTTTTATACGTTAGTTCAAATCTTCAGATAAAAGTCTCTGTGTCAGCACTCATCAGGAATTTGTTAAAGTAATATATGAATGAAAAGCATTTATGAAACACACTTTTAGCTTACGTTCACAGTGCTGTGCACTTGAACAAAAACATAAGTATTACAAATAGTTACCAAACCAAGACTACTGCATGGATATGCGCAATAGCCAGGATTGGCATCGGAGTAAAGTCAGCTCTAATCGAGATTAAAAACTGTGTCATAATAAAACACTAAAAGCTTTACTAACACTTATTCACTCTTACTGTACGTTTCTTTCCATCTTCAAGAAGATATTTTTACATTTTCATCATTTTCATTTTTTTAATCAGTGAATCAGAAATAGAAATGTTGAACAGTTCACTCAAATAGTGAACAACTGGCAACCCTAGAAAGAACACAGGGTAACGCAGAGTAGATTTGTGACTCCACGGCACGTTGTTTCTGCGAATAATTGACGCAGAAATTTCTAAAATTTGCGATATATTCGTCTTGTCAACGTAATTTCAGTACAAGTTAATTTGTTTTATTAAGAGTTTAAGGAAAATTCACGAGAATATACTGAAAAAATTGGATAGTTTAGTTTTTTGAAAAAAAAGTGTCAATATATCTTTTACGGAAAGAGTAGCATTTCAGTGGAATACATTCTTATCCGAGAACAACGCGTTTATCATTTCTCTCTGTCTCAGTTTTTGCTCGGGATTTGGAAATCAACCGACGCCATTTAGAGTAAAGAAAATGTTCACCGCGCGAATTCACGCAGAATGATTTCAAAAAATCGGAGACGTAATGTGTAAACATTACGTCTTATGTCACGTTACATAGTCTTGTACGTCATTGCGGAGTATATTTCGCAAGACACTAGCGTTCATTAAAATTTGCCAAACAAAAGATATTGAAAATACCTTTCATAAAAAATGTTAACATTAAAATCTCTGGGAATAAGTAATATTTAAGCGCGTGACTTGAATATTGAAATCGAACCATCAAAATTTGAATTCAGCACAGGAAACTAATCTTTAACCGTAAATGTTAAAAATATGATAAAAAGTGCAATATTGATTTACATTTTTAAACAACCATATATTTACCATAATTAATATATTGAAAACTTAATAGTTAAATTAAATGAAATTCTGGATAACTTAATGTTGAATGTTCCTCTACTATACTTCAGTTTTTCTTTTTTGGCGCACGGGGATGTGTCATCAAAATGGAATATCTCACGGTATTTTGCGTCGTTCTCCGTTGTGCCGCCAGGAGTCGCATGATCGCCAGCACTGCTCGATACAGTAGCGATACTCCTAGCGGCACAAACGAGAACGACACGAAATATTGTGAGATATTCCATTTTATCGACACCCCCCCCCCGTGCGCCAAGAAAGCAAAACCGAAGTATACGTGCAAATATTTATTATCATTACTATTATTTTCCCATTACATCACGACTAAAGATGTTATGAGTCGGCTGAATATAAGATTTACTCCAGGTTGCAACCAGCTACCTAAGCAGCAGATCCGGTGACTATCAGTGCCTCTACAATACTTTGCGCCAAATGTGGGCTGTTCCAAATAAAGCAATTTCTTGCACTTCCCAATCTTTTGAATTACCTGGGAGTTTAGACAAGTTCTTACTCAAATTTTGCGGAACGAATCCCAGAGCTCCGATAACTATCGGGACGACCTGTGCTTTTACGCCCCACATTCGGCTGAGCTCGATTTCCAAACTCTTGTATTTAAGACGTTTCTCTGCCCCCTTGGTAACGACGTTTTGATCGCAAGGTACAGCAACATCGATTAGTAAACACGATTTTTTCGCCAAATGCCGGATAACTATATCCGGTTTGTTTGCCGCTATCGTGCGATCAGTTTGAATTTGTTGGTCGTACAATATCGTACACAATCCAACAGACGTCACCGATTTTGGTGAGTGTTCGTACCACTTGGGGCATGTGTTTGGAACTTCGAGGGCGGTACAGATCTGCCAGTGGAGGTAGCTACACACCCTGTCGTGTCTTTTCAAGTATTCGGTCTTTGCTAGGATTGGACAAGCTGAGACAATATGATCAATGGTTTCTACTTGCTCCAGGCAAATGCGGTATTTATCATCTTGGGAAATTTTGAGAACCGCTTTATCATAATGTCGTGTTCTCAACGCCTGATCTTGGGCAGCTATTACAAGTGCTTCCGATTCTGGCTTCATTCTTCCCCTTTTAAGCCACATAAATGATTGATCTTTATTGATCTGCACCTTGTCCATTCTTTTTAGGTATTGTCCGTGGAGTGGTTTGTCTCTCCACGATTTCTTTAACATTTTTTGTCTCTCACACTTCATGTTTAGCAGCATCAGAAGTTATCTGTGTTATTCGACGTGTCTTGCCTAGTTTTCTTCGCAATGCTTCTTGCTACACTAACAATGCCTCTGTTTCCCGTTCTTCGGTCAGATTTCATGACCTGCCTCATTAGAGGGTCATCTTGATGGCTGTTGTTGTTGTTGTTATTATTATTATTGTTATTATTGAATATTTACATGCGTTAGCCAGTGAGGCTTTTGGCAGAAGGCTTAGAAATACAATTCATTCGAGAATAGAAGAGTGGAAGGAGAAACATTCAAAAAATAAATTAATTTGATTTGCTTTATTTTTTATGAAAACAGGCTAAGGAGGATGAAAGAAGTGTTTCGGAAGTTTTCGTTTTATTTCATTTTGGTGATGGTTATGTTTTCCTAGCTGAAAATGGAGTGCAGATGGTATATGGTTGATTTGAGAATAAAATTTAGAAGAGAGTTGCAGAAAATATTTTTTGATAGGAAGAATGCCTAATTCGTTATGAATTTGTTCGTTGGGAGTGAAATATGGAGCTTTTAAACAAGTTCTGTGGCAAGAATTTTGAAATACTTGAATTTTGTTAATGGATGTTTTTGAAGTGGAACCCCAGATTGGAGAGGCGTATTTGAGAATGGGACGGATCATTGTTAGTTAAATTCGAATTTTGGTTTTGACGTTAAGGGAATTTGAATATTTCACTAATGGAAGAAGTTGGTGCCAACATTTTTTAGCTAAAGCGATTCTGAGGATAATATGATTTTTCCAGTGAAGTCTTCTGTCCATTAAAGTGCCTAAATATTTTACAGGTTCAATAGAAGGAGGCCATGGTATAGTCATTATGAAAAACTAAAGATAAGAAATTGCAGTGTCTTAATGAAAGAAACTTTGAATTTTATGTGCCAGTACGAGCCCAATTGTCAGTGAGGTTTAGACGTGTTTGTAAGAATGATTTGCGGTTTACTCCGTGCAAAATTACGAACTTTTGGGACTGTTTTCATCGACAATCTGGATTTGTTTATTATTAGTTTAATGTATGTAATATTTCTCTCAATGATAATAATTAACACAAATTTTTAAAATATACATTTGAAAACCCAAAAGTTTATTTTAATATACGGAATGAGTCACTTCCACGCTAATGGCACAGGGGCTCCAATTCGTTGGCACTTTTCATAATCAATGAAAGGGCACGTAGAACCAAATGTTTAATACATTTCATTTTATGCATTTTAGCAGCACCTTAGCATCATCAAGGTCATATTAATATTTCTTTCGAACAGTTTTCAGAAAGAAAAGGTAGCGACTTCACGTGTATCGATAAAATAGTGCTTTTTTAAATCAAATTTGTCGAGGAAATTTCAGGCAAGAACCTAAATAAACCTAAAGCAAATATCATTGTAAATAACAAATGTGATAAGACACACGCACCTCGGCAATCGCTGCTAAAAAACTTAGTAATTCTCTAAGAATTCTCTTACGCGTAAAGCGGAGGTTGCCACCTAACACTTGTCAAACGTTGTGACGTCATTCTGGACATCTCTATAGGAGAAAAGAATACAACGTTTTAGTCTGCCATGTATGGTGGAAATACTTTTTTCTTTCCACCATGCTTCCATTTAGTTTATTGATATCAAATGTATCGATATCGAGTTAAATTTAACGAACTTCCTGTGCCCTCTTAAAACATAATAGAATTACGTGTATAATATGAACAATTTCAGAATCAATTGTAATTGGTACCAGGAATTGTAGTGGAAGTACGACGGTTTTTGAAGGTTGGTACCGGGAAGCGCATTTAATCGTCTGGCAACGCAGGAGCTGACGTTCATAGACAGCAGTTCAGAGATTTTTTTTTTATTTTCCCTGCGTGAAGCCGCTATATATCCGACACCTTTCGATAAAGTTATAATTGGTAATAGTTTTTGAATTCATGACCATACAATTAACTAGCAGTTTATAACGCTGTTGACACAAATGAAAAATATAATTTTTTTTCTCCAGGCTTTCAATTCATTTTAACGCGTGCTTTCCTCTTAAAAAGAGAAAATTAAACATTTCAAGCAAAAGTAATACTTGGATCACACAAGGAATTAGAACATAGTGTAAAAACAAACGTACGCTTTACTTTATTTCTAAACATCATAACGTATCACCCGGTTTCCATATATACTTCCGAGAATACAAAAGAATTTTAAGAAAAGTAATAGTTCAGGCAAAAATAATGAAAAATAGTCAGGACATTTTGAGCGCTAGTAACAAAATTAAAGCAATGTGGGATATCGTAAAAAATACAACCACATCATCTCGATACCTTGTAGAGAATGCTATTTTAAAAGATAATGAAGGAGAAACGAGTAATCCGGAAAATGTTGCCAATCTCTTCAACAAACACTTTTCTATAATTGCGTCTGATCTCACAAAGGTATTAAAACCACAAAATTCAACATCTTACACTTCCCAAAAAAATTCCGATACGATGTTTATTTCCGAAACTTCTCCCAACGAAATCCTCAGAATAGTCAGTAAACTTCTTCTTCTTCTGTCCAGCCAGGATTAGGCCTGAGGCCTGTTCCGGTCTCACCATCTCTTCCTCTGTCTTCCCACACTTCTTTTGCCATATGGTTTATATTCCATTGCTTGTTTTGGAATTCTTTCTGGTGGCATACGAAGGACATGCTTTCTCCATTTTTCTTTATGGTGGATCGCCATTTCGGTTATTGATTGCATCCCTAGTTCGTTCCTGACTGCTTCATTTCGGATTTTATCTTCTCTCGTGCAGCCTTTGACCGATCTAAGAAATTTCATTTCTGAGGCTTCTAGCTGTTTAAGATCCTTGTTCTTGAGCGTCCAAGATTCCGCTCCATATAATAAAGTGGGGACTGCCATGACTTTGTAAAATTTTAATTGCGTTTCTTTTCGTGTTCTTGTTTTCAGAGTTCTTCTAATTGTGCCACATATTTGTTGATATATATTAATCTTTTTCTTAATAACTTGGTCTTCCTCATAAAATATGTCACAACCTAAATACTGGAAATGAGACACCTGTTCTATTGGCTTGTCATTTAGAACTATTTTTGTTCTTACTGGATAAATACCTGAAAAAGCCATTGTTTTTGTTTTTGTTAAGGATATTTTCAGGTTATAGGTTAGACTTAGTTTATTGAGCTTATGTAGTGCCATTTGTAATTTATCCTCGCTGTCTTGTATGATTACTTGATCATCAGCAAAAAGCAGGGTGTTAATATATATATATATATATTATATATATATATATATATATATATATATATATATATATATATATATATATATATATTTGGGGCGATTTTAATTCCTGGTGGTGTTCGGTCTCTTTTCCATTCTCTAATCATATCGTCTATATAGATGTTGAATAGAGTTGGTGACATACTACATCCTTGTTTCACTCCTTGATTCGTCTGTATTTCAGAAGTCAATACTTTACCAGCATTAATTCTGATCCTGGTGTTATTATACAGACTTTTTGAGACCTGGATCAAATGTTTAGGAAATCCTCTTTTTTCCAATATTTGCCATAGCTTCTCTCTTTGGATTCTATCAAATGCTTTCTCAAAGTCTACAAAGGCTAGGTGTGTCTCTAAATTAAATTCTCTCCTCTTTTGTATTATCTGTTTTAAAGTAAAAACATCGTCTGTGCATGATCTTCCCTTGCGGAAGCCTGCTTGTTCTTCTGCTAAAATTGAATCAGAGATATTTCGAAGCCTTTCGTTGACTATTCTACTGTACAGCTTGTAGGCCGAATTAAGAATACTGATACCTCTATAGTTGGATGTATTTCCTCTTTCTCCTTTCTTAAATATCGAAATAATCTTTGCTATTTTCCATTCATCTGGTATTTCATAATTCTCCCAGCACATGTTGAAAAGATGAAGCATTCTAAATTCTAAAAGCATACCTCCATATTTTAACATTTCAGAATTTATTCCATCTAAACCTGGAGATTTTCTATTTTTCATTTTTTTAAGGGCTCTCTTTAATTCTATCAATTCTATATAATCTACCCCTAGCAACTGCACCTTATCAGCAATTTCTGCAATTTCTGGATTGTACCACAATTCTTTATAATGTTTTATCCAGTCCGATATTGGTATTATATTAAGGTTTACAGTATCTCTCTCTTCTCGGTTTAGGTGTTTCATTAGTTTGAATGCTATTTCTTGCCTCCCATGGACATCATGTTTGACTCTGTTTATGAACATATCCATGATGTCCTATGTGCTTTTCTTACAATTGCTTTGTTTCATTCCTGATTTTGTGGTATTGTTCTTTAGCTTCTATTGAATTCTTTTGTAAATATTCGTTGTAAGCTTTCTCTTTGTCTTTAATGGCTTTTTGTATCTCTTCGTTCCAAATTTTCAAACATCTTTTTTTATATATTTTTTGTTTTTCACCTAGCACTTCCTTAGCTATTCGATTGATGGCATTCTTTATACTCATCCACTCTTCGTTTATGTTTTGGCTAGTGGGTATTTCTTTGAGCAATTGTGTCAATCTGTACTGATATAAATTCCTTATACTCTCTTCTTGTAGCAAGTGCACCTTGAATCTTTTATCTAATTTCGTTTTCTCTAAATTTTTATTCGTTTGTTTTCTCCATCTGGGCCAGAGTTGAATTTTTGATTTTACAAGGTGGTGGTCTGTGTTTACATTTTTACCTCTGAATACTTGTGTATCAATTATTCTCGAGGCCAATTTTTTGTTTATTATTATGTAATCAATCAATGAACGATATCCTCTTGCATTCCATGTAAATTTATGAATATCTTTCTTTTAAAGAAAGTATTTGTTACTTTTAGTTCATTAAAAGCTACGAATTCTCTAAGTTTTTCCCCATTCTGATTTATAGTGTCTTCTCCATTAATTCCTATTAAATTAGGAATGGGTACTTTTCCAACTCGAGCATTCAAATCTCCTGCTAAGATTATATGGTCATTAGTTGATTTATTAATATGCTTCTGGAGTTGTTCATAGAATACATTTGTTTCTTCTTAGTCAGTAAACTAAAAAGTAAATATTCATCTGGTTTAGATGAATTTCCGGATTGTTTATTAAAAACTTGTGCACCTGCCTTTATGCATCCGTTAACTCACATTTTCAATGCTTCTTTATGTACAGGAATATTTCCAGATATTTTCAAAACAGCAAAAATTAAGCCACTTTTTAAAAAAGGGAACAAAAATTATATTTAAAATTACCGGCCAATTTCTCTTTTGTCAGTTTTCTCAAAAATATTAGAAAGGCTTTTCTACTTACGAATGGAAACTTTTCTCAGGAAAAACAAAGCGTTTTCAGACTTACAACACGGTTTTAGAAAATCAAAATCTACGGAAACTGCCATTTTTTCTTTTCTCAAAGATGTTGCTTCATAAATAGACCAAAATGAAGTACCCATTGGAATATTCGTAGATCTCTCGAAAGCTTTTGACGTTATTGACCATAACATCTTGCTCTCAAAATTACCTTCGTATAGAATTCGTGGTATTGCCCTAGACTGGATAACTTCGTTCCTTAAACATCGGACTCAAAGAGTAGAAATACCATGCTGGCACGAAAGGACATTATATACTTATGTTTCCAATTCTTTGCCAATTGAGCATGGGGTCCCGCAATGTTCGACCTTAGGTCCTATTGTCTTTCTGTTATATGTAAACGATATGCCCTCGTCTGTTAATAATGGAAGAACGATTCTGTTTGTTGATGACACGAATGTTCTTTGCAAAAAAGAAGCAGTAAATAGTATAATTTCAGAAGTTTCAAATTGGTTTAATAATAACAAATTAATTGTTAACGAAAGAAAAACTGTTTCAATGGATTTTTGCATCTCATATCGGAAATCGCATGTTCCATTGAAAATGAACAATATGCAATTAGCTGATGTTGAGGCAACAAAATATTTAGGTCTTTCAATTCAATCAAACCTCAAATGGAATGTACATAAAACAGAATTAAACACTAAATTAAGTTCATTATGCTACGCATTCAGAATTCTTTCAAATTCTGTCAGCCTTCATGCAACTCGTTGCGTTTATTTTGCAAATGTACATTCCCGCTTGAGATATGGTATAATATTCTGGGGAAGCTCGTCCTGTAGTATTCAGACCTTCAGGTTGCAAAAGAAAATTATTCGAATAATGAAAAAATGCCTTCCACGTGATTCCTGCAAGCCTCTTTTCATTGAGCTGGGAATCTTACCATTGCCTTGTCTATTTATTTACGAATCTGTAATATTTGTCAAAAATGACCTACTTAACGGAGGGAACATATTTTTATGCAATATTGATATTTATAATTACAACACACGCCGTAGAAATCACGTGCATCAAGTGTCAGTATAAACATCTCAGTACAAGAAATCAACATACAATATATGTACGTTACTTCACAACGCATTGCCAGATGACTTAAAACAATTAAAGTCGGTACACAAATTTAAGTTAAAAGTAAAATCTTTTCTGCTACAAAACTGTTTCTATACAATTAGAGACTATACTGATCTTGAAAAAGAAAAATAATGTTTAGTGAAAAATATGTTAAATGAAAAATAATGTAATTTGCATTGTATACATTTTAAAAAATATTTAATACGCCTGTAACAAGTAATATACTTCAGCTTCCGGGTCAATGACCGGAATTAATAATGATAAAATTATTTATAAGAAATTTTATGAATCTTACGAATAATTTTTAAATAGCTATTTTCATTTAATTAAGTCATTTTAAGTCATAAACTAACAAATTAACTATCGCGCGGCTTTTCTTGTCTTCTAAGCTCAACCAGCACGACTCGGCACGGACTGGTCAAAACGGAACAGCGCGGCACGGCAAAATTATAAGGTCTGCCTACCATTGGTTCCGAATGAATTCAGTTCTCGCGCTTTCCCTGTTCCTTTTCTTGTGTTGTGTGTTTTTATTTGCTATTTTTTACTCCCTTAAGAAACTAAAATACTGAAAAAAGACGGGATAATAGAAATCTTAGTGGACAACATAATAAATATATCTAAGAATCCAAGCTATGTCCAGCGAATCTAGCTGAGAATCCAAGCGAAACATTGTCTAATGTAATTGGAAATTCGCGCTTAGTGACGCCGCAAGTTAAGCGTGTGATTGGAGAAGACAGCCAATGATTTAAATTTGCTTCGATATTTTCGTGAAATTTACACGCACAAATTGAACATTTAAATTTGATGTGTTTGAAACCATTAATCTCAAAACGAACGCAGGGACTGGAACGCGTACTTTCTGAGCACTGTATGACATTCTCTCCCGTGAACTAGATTCTATTTTTATTTATTTTTCGTATCTTTTAATTAGAGACTCATTGGATAGATTAATTAGAAGCACACCACTTAAAAGTGATATAATAGATTCTATTTTGCATAGAAAAACGAGCTACAGATTTGATAGAATATTCCTTCCTACAAATTAATGAAACTCCCTACTCTTCACTGCACCTAGCGAAGCGAGGGCTCAAGATTCAGGAAAATGTGCGCGGACAATACGTCGTCCGAAGCGCATAGCATCGTGGTTGTAACTGACTGCAGAGAGTATTCGCTTCTCGGCCTTTTGGCTAAGATCAAAGTGTAGCCGCTTCGATCTTCGCCTACTATAGAGCAAAAAGTAGCCATCGCCCAGCGTGTATTCGGACGCGTATATCGCCCCGTTTCACGCCTGGTGGCGCAACGCGGTGCTCTTCCCGCTGCCGCCGAACAGGCAGACGCTCTGCCCCCCGAGCGCGCCCCCGTGAGCAGCGCTACGAAGTTAGCATGAGGCTCCATAGCCTCAAGCGGCACCTATCGACGGTGCACGGAAGCTCGCTGCCGGTGCAGAAGACGTGCGCTGGCTGCTGTCATATGAATATGTGCTAAAAATAACAATTCGAGCATTCCAGGACATTTAATATTTTTCATAAGTGTTGGATGTGTTCATCATTTACGTTTACGCCGCCGTGCAACCGTGGCTATCATTTTGAACAAAACTAAATTTTCAATAAGTACATTAAAATGTTTATTAAACAGAACCTACAAACATTTTATACTATTGACGTATTCTAGTGTAAGCCACGCAATGCTTTCCTTAGAGAATATTACACGACTGTTTCACCATTTACGCGGAGAAACGAGGAAATGCTCCGCGCAGGAGACGCCGCCGTCTGCAATGTCGAAGCGGTCGGTTTTGAATTTCGCGGCCCGGAAGTGATTTTTAAACTCAATTTTCTCAAAGACAAATTTTTTTTCGGAAAAACTGGACCTGCCATTTTTTCATGACGTGCAACACAGAATTTTGGGTATTTTTTTGTAACGAGAGCTTCTGGACACCCTGTATTTACACTGCATACGCAATGTACTTAGTTGCAGATGTGACTCACAGCAACTATCATCTAAATCGGAACTTAGCTCATTACTATGAATTATGTCGATTTTGATGAAACACTCCCAACAGCCAAACGTATCCCTTCCTACACAAATTAATAAATTTAAATAGATTCATGTAATTTTTTTGACTTGTATCTCACGTCGTTAAAACTTACATTAACGGCGATTTGTCGGCATTAATATATTAATGAGTACACTTGCTTTAAATAATGTCAAGTAAAGTTTCTCGAAAAACTCAACCGTTTTCTGTGAAAACTAGCTCAAAATTCCGCATTTTCAGAAAAGTTCAAACCCCATTTTTTCATAATTGGCATCAATTTTTTTCTTCATACTTTCGGAACGGATAGTGCTAATTGCGCTCTTAATATAACGTAAAGTTTATTTTGAGGTCTTTTTTGTTTTTTCAAAAATTACACAATTTTAATTTTTTTTAAGATCTCTCACATTTTAACATGCACATTACCAGCAATTTGTAAACATTATTATATTTGTGAGTGTAAGTGCTTCAAATAACTTCAAAGGAAGTTTTTGAAAACTCAAAAATTGTCTGTGAAAAAGAGCTTCAATTTTCGCCTTTTTAGTAGTGCTTAAACGCCATTTTCTTAAAACAGCTCCAAATTTTTAAACAAAATTGCAATTTAGAACAAGATAGAATTGTTCTTTATATTCTTAAAATAATATTTCTGTTCTACTATTAGGAAACTCAAAAATTAAGAAAATGTCAAAAAAATATAATTTTGGTGGTGATAAGGGCAGCTGGCAAGAAAATGTGGCAAGTCCGAGACCAAAGGAAATTGAAAATTAATACGGGAAAGATCTGTGCCATTCTGTAGCACCACTGGTTCCTTATTAGTATAATGATAAAAAATCAATTTTAAGTTAGGAACATACTTCTCACTGACCATTAAAGGGTTTCATGGGAAAGGGTGGTAGTTACAATAATGAATGTATTGTATGTATTTAGTGTTCTTTGTTGAATATTATTGTATTAGATGTTAAGGGTGTGAAGAATTTGCACTGGGCTTAATGCCAAAACAAATTAAATAAATTATCTATCTTTAATTCACATTTTTCAATATCAGGACAACTATAAAATATAATATTTTAATATTTCTTGAACTGTCTAAAGTTGTTATAAGTTTTTTTATGTATTCAGTTCTTTTCAACAATAAGTGATTTTTGATTAGGGCGATAGTGCACAAAAAATGTAAAATTTCTTTGAACGAAGAATGCCTTTTTTCTAAATCATGATATAGGTGGTACCTCAAGCTTATTCGGTAATGTTTGGGGAAGTGTTTCAAGAGGTCAAAACTATAATTCAAAGATTTTGTGGGTTAGGGCAGAATTGTATGGACCCCCTCATATTATAGTATCATTATTAAAAAAATAAATTACAATAATTTAATGATAAATTAAAAAACTGATGTTTCAATAAACTTTTTTTCTGCTTTTAAAAGTATTTAAGAATAAATACATCACTTAATGATTTTAGTTTACAGAAAAAATATTAATACAATGTTTAAAAAATCATGAATTTTCCAGCCCTAGTCTCAACAAATTGTGACATTCTAGTTTTAATTCTTCAGTATTGTGTAATGATTCACTTATGTTTTTTTGGGTATTTTGTGTCCTTGTATTTTGCAGCTTCAGTATTTAATAGCTCAAACTTGTAATTTTTTCCTGCAATATTAAAAGCTTTTATGTGTTTATTTTCTTCTTATAGGGTTACAACACATTTAAAAATAATAAATTATAATCACAGTCACTCTGGTGTAATATTTTTATATTGTACATTTTTATTGTGACAATAATTCATTTTATTCACAAAAGATTAGATAATAATTATATATTAATTATGTACACATACCTAAAAATTCAAATACAGTGAGAACTCTCTGTATTTATGTGAAATTATAACTATAATAAAGTAAATTGTGAGATTCTATAAGCAATGCAATGATGTAGAAAAGTGATAAATGATAATAAATCAGAGAAGTACAGGGAAAATAAATTTGGGTTACTGGCAGTCACTCTGGTGTAATATTTTTATATTGTACATTTTTAGTGTGACAATATATTGTAGTTGCAACAAAATTAGTTATTGGCAGACATACAAATTTCTGAACAATAACTATTGTAATGTATTGTCACAATATGTACAAACATTTTCAAATATAAAATGATATAAAAATATGACTAACACAAAGGAATGGAATTTCCTTTTAAAACATCTAATTTTTTAAACAATCATCAGATATTAAAACCCTATTTGGTGAATGAATAAAACTGCATGGGAAAACATAGTCATTCAATTGGCGTGGATGAACATAAACTACTGATAAAACAAATAAATGTTTTTTTATTGTCAGATAACACAGGCCGACGTCAGTTCAGTTACAAAAAGGAAAACCACTAATTCCGATTAATTTCAGGATGCTGCATTCGAAATCGACAGCCATTTTTCTAGATTAGCTCGTATTTTTGTGTAACGCGTAGTTGCCAGTTTTTGCCATTTTGGCTTCAGTTGTCATCAAAGTTACAATTTCCACAATGTTCCCAGAGTGAGAAATAGTATTTCACTCAGAACAAGCCTTTTTCAGAATATTACAGAATGGAAGATTCCCTTTGCGTATGTACGGACATCAATGGACTGATGAATGAGTTAGGAATTCAAAGTAATCCATCTGATTGGTGTCTTTTCATAGATTCATCTAAGAACAGTCTGAAAGCAGTTTTGCTTCATAATGGAAATAAGCTGCCTATGGCACACTCTGTCCCAATGAATGATACTTACGAGGATCTCGCACTCATTTTAAAGCGTATCAAATACAAAGATCATGGTTGGCAAATTTGTGGACATGTAAAAGTATTTTCAATACTATAATGTCCAATGTCTGGACCAGACCAATGTCTGGAAGGTGGATTTACAAAGCATTTTGTTTTCTGTGTCTTTGGGACTCAAGAGCTACAGGAAAAATTTCTCACAAAAGGAATGGCCCCCAGAGAGTCATTTAAGCCCGGTACCAACAATGTCAAGTATAAGCCTCTGATCGATCCAGGCAAGGTACTATTTCCAACTCTGCACATTAAGTTGGACCTCATGAATTTCTTAAAGGAATAGACAAAGAAGCTGAAGGATTTAAGTATCTTAGTGTTTTCCGAAACTAAGTGGTCTGTATACGTCTGTGAACATTATACCTTATAAACTATTGAGTAAGTAAATGCTAAAGTATAGTGCAAGTAAACTAACTGAATGTATAGTTTTTTAATTGTTTAGATTTAATAAATTAATTTATAGAATTTTAAAAATTGATTGTCTTTGACACTAATGCCAAAACGAAATTGATTCCCTTTTTGCAGTCAAAAAAACTCACTCTCCGGTACTTTCAAGATAGCTCATTATGCCTACGATGGTAAATTTGGCAACTACACGTTACACAAAAATACGAGCTAATCCAGTAAAACGGCTATCATATTCGTATTCAGCGCCCCAAAATTGGTCAGAATCAGTGAGTTTTGTTTCTGTAACTTTTCAAAAGTTTAAAAATGTCGGCCAGTGTAATCAGCCAGCATTTTTATTGATTTACATTTATTATTTAAAAATGAAGAGAATTAAAATTCAACAACACAAAGGAGTTTTCATTTTTGTTTCAATAAGGTTCATTCACTAGCAGAATCAAACAAAGGGAAACCATCCTCATTCTAAACTATCTTCTTCTTCATCAGTATTTAAAGTATTTTAAGTATTTCTTTTTTAAATACACCTGCTTTGTGTATTTAAATACCTCTAAAATACATGCCCAAAAACCTGAAAAATACAGTGTTTCAAATACAAAATGTATTTCAAATATATATTTACAATACAAATATTTAAATACTGCCCAACCCTGTATGTAATATATCCAACTTGGATGGAGTAACAGTGTAAATGTCCAACATCCCTGATGGGACATTAAAGTTCCAAAACATTAGAGAACTAAGACATTTTTCTAATTAAATAACTTTTAATGGTGAGCAAGTGAATACACAGGAGATAATGTTTTCTTCTGTTATAGCTTCTTCACTCTAATTTTCTCATTGCATTATCGTTTAGTTTGTATTGACTTTGTTTTGCAGGCAGTATTACCACACAGATTACAATACTTTCAAGAGAGCTGCTATCCGAGGACAGGATGAGATTGTAACATGTCCATACAATCCCTTGCATCAAATTAGCAAGAGTAGATTGTAGTACCATATTACAAAATGTGAGAAGCAGCATGCACTGAAGGAACTTGAAACTTACCCTTTCAACACTACTCATCACATTCCAAAACCTGAAATGCAAATGAATGTTCTGGATTGCCCAGATAAACGAATTTTAGAAATGCATAAATTCCAGATAGAGGATGAAAGCCATGTGAATAGAAATCTACCAGATTTCATTTATCCATCATTGTCTACTAGTGAGGAAAATTGGGATAATGTTGATTATCAATCATCTTACATCCCAAGTCAACATATAAACAATAAGTGTGTGTGATTAGAAACATTCAAGGTGCATCTACAATAAAACGGAAACAGTTTCACCTTGAAGAGCGTAAGAGACTTGACCAATTGAGAACTCTATGCCAGAGCCCTCAAATCTTACTAACATACCTCCCTGGGCACCAAGATCTGTACCAAAGGGAATGACAAATCAAGAATTGGATGCAAGACTTGGCATGGGTTGTGGGTTTCCATCATTCACTTAATGTAACGTTGGTTAATATATGCATTCAAATGTGATACATTCATTTTAATAACAATTTTTTGTAGACACACATTGTTTGTAATTAGTTAAGTATAAATTAACTAATTATAATTTAATATTATAATATATAATATTAAATTATAAAATTTATAATTGGAAACAGTATATATGGCTTCACAAACTTTTCAGCTGTATGCATTTTAGTTTTTTCTAATCTCTTATATTCTAGTTAATGTTTCCAGTTACAAAATGTATAAGTAACCCAAAACAATGTGTATGATTTCAAAACTTTTTAAGTTTCAAGTAATTTAAATCAACATTTTAACCTGTTTGAGTTTGTTTTTAAATTTTTGGAGACTGTCATTTTTATGAATGTATCGTCAGTATACATGGGAAACTCACCGAGTCCATTTTTGATCTATTTGAGTGATTTATATTAGTAAATAACATTTTTTTTCTATACTTCCAATTTATGAAATCATTTGAATGATTTGAGTGTGGATGTACTAAATTATCTCCTTTATAACCCTTAAATATAACACTTATTTAATTATACGTAAATATAATGGTGGTGTCTGTCAGACCCCAATTTTAAAGTATGTATATTTTTACCTGAAGTGTTTTGAAAGTTCAGTAAATAGTTTTTAATTATACTTTTAAGACCTTTTAGTAGAGCTAACACTGTTTTGAGGGAAATTAATGTTATTTTATTAAGATATTAGCACCATTCATAAAAATTACACCTTTTTTGTCAAAAGTTTACTGATTTGGATGGATTTTTTTTTTTTTTTTTTTGTTTTTAAAACAAAATATCACTGTTAACTTTATATTTTATTAAAGGCCAGAAAAACTATTGTAACCCAGTATTATCATTATCTTAAAAATGTAAACAGTTTTTCTTATAATACCTTAGCAAATGAGATGTTATTTAGATAAAAAACAACTAAATAATATTTCATTAGAAATTTGATAGAAGAAAATTTTTACTGGAAAATGAAAACAAATCAAATTTTAACTTCTATTTTTAATTTACAAACTTAGAGATAACATTTGTATAAAAAATAAATTAAAACTATTGAAAATCGTGTTCTAAGACAAAATGAGGGTCCAAATCCGAGTGATCACCAAACAAGCTCTGCGATGTTCCTTCGTTATCACTCTCATGTAGTAAAGCTTGTATATATGCAAATCATCTTTAATTTTTCATGGTATTTTGTCTACAAAAAGTCTTAAAAATAAACAAAAAACAAAATTGTAACTTTGAAAAGACATACATAAATATAACCAGAAAACCGTAAAGACACTTCTGCACTCTATTGCGAGGTTAGTAACAGACTATTAGAAGGCAGCAACTGTGCAAACCCTTCCCAAATGTACTAACTGAATTTATGTGGCAGTAAAATATCCCAAAAATTTATTTTCCAATTAAACTTATATAACAAAATTTGGTTGGGGTCCAATAGACCCCAGGGTTATATTTAAAGGTTAAACTTGTCACAAAACAGTGAAAATATTCACAAAATATCCCTCTGTGGACGTGATTTTTTTTGTTTCATAAGAACAATATTACACATGGTCATAATTTTTTTTAGTACAAGTATTGCAAAGTTTTTGGATGCATTGTTTCACTTTTGTACTGCTGATATTGCCTTCCATGGAAGTTCACAAGAAAATTTGCCTATTGGAAATGAATATCATGAAAAGGCATGTGAGTTTTTAACATTTTAAATTTCATAAGAGTTTATTATTTTTCAAAAAACTTAATAAATTCATTTATTTTTAATAAGAATTATAAAAGAACTTTCATCAGCATTCAGGGGAAAAGTAATTAACTTAGTGATAGGTGATGCGACATAGGCTTTAGTGCTGAAATGTTTGCAATGAAGACATTTAAAACAATTTCTCATATATTCTCTTTAATTCAACATTAACATTATTATCCAATGCAAGTAAGCAAATGAAAGCAGAGGAAAATAGGATTGAAAGAAATTTAGTCCTTTACTTCAAATGTTGCAACATTGAAGAGGAACATTTTGTAAAAATACTGAACCACCAATTACTTTACAGATTAGGACTTTGGTCTCTCTCCATCTGGAAGATCAATTGCTTCAAATAAAACCTAGCATTAAAGTTAAGTGAATTTATGCCATCAATTGTACATGCTTTTTGCAGAAATTGAAGTGTAATTATGCGGTGTATTGATATGTAGTTTATGTACACATTATATCATGAAATAGTGATTGAATTATTGTTCACTCATTATTTATTTTATTTTTTTAATTAATTAAGTAATTAATGTATTTATTTATTTACTTATTTATTTTTATTATTGTGATGTGTAAAACTGCAGTAATAATTCATCCATATTTTTTGTTCCCTTTATTTCATAATAAAAATACTTCTTAAATCCATGTGTATTCTTAGTTCCCATTTGAGTAGGAGTGTTAAAAGAAATGGGTCAATGAGGTCTTCATGTAGAAATTTTAATTTTTAAGTTTAAATTGAAGTACAGTAGCCCATGTTGAAAACTATTTTTTTTCCTTGAGTATCTACTCAATCTTATTAATTTGCCTGCTGGTTCTAAAATTCTAATGTTTTAATTGCATTTATGAAAAATTGAATAACTCATGTGTGAAAGGTGACTATCCTCAAAATTGTATTTGTGATATATATTTTGGCTTCTGACCATTTAGTGCATTCTATTAAAAATAATTTAGGGCCAATAATCACCTTTCAGTAGTCATGTTTGTGTAACCCATTTAAGCCCCTTACACCACAAATATTTATTAGAATACACTATCTCATAAGTCAATGTAGATTTAATTTGATGTATTTTGTCAAAGAACAGTAAAAAACTTGAAATGTGTGGGTGGGGAGTATAATCACATATTGCTTGATTTCCAGAATCTCTTCTCCACTATTTAACCAAAAATAATGTGAGTAGTTAGAATAACAATAAATAAATTTGTATAATTATTTAAGAATTCCAATATAATAAATACTTGTCAATTTGGATTCAAAAGGAACTGAAAAGCTATACATGCAAATAATTACATTAATAACAAATTAAACTAAGACCAAAGAGTATTAGCAAATTATATAGATTATTCAAAAGCTTGTGACATTGTAAGGTACCCAAAACTAGGGTCACCAGATGGGAATTGGTGAAAAGCAGGACAAATAAGTTTAAAAAGCAGGACAAAAGCGTGACATATTAAAAAATTGAATTTTACACTTTTGGAATTTGAAACAAAGATTTTTGCTGTAACACTAATGCTGTATTCCCTAAATAAATACAAAATACATAACTACATACCTAGATTGTTACATATTTATCTGCTGAGCTAATTTTTTTTTCAGAAGGCATAGCAAACAACCACTCCTATAGCAAACAACCACTCCTACACCAGTCACTGAAAAAAACAGCACCTTTAAGATTCTACATCAGAACATTCGATCTTTAAAAAACAAAATAGCTGAAATAGAAATTATGTTAAAATACCACTCCAAACACACAAGTGCACTCTGTATAACTGAACACTGGCTTACGGAGGATCAAATAAAAATGACACAAATTCCAGGGTTCTATTTAGCTGGTTACTTCTGTCGTAAGGTCAAACACACCAACAGTAGTCATACGTATGGAGGCACATGCATATACCTGGCCAATAACATAAATTCTAAAGAAGTAACTGAATTCAAACAGATAACATGCGACTCTGACATGGAATGTTCAATTGTAGAAATTCCAAATCTAAACATCTTCCTCATAAGCATCTACCGAGCTCCTAATGGAGATCTGCATATATTCTTAAAAAACTTAGAAATAATCTTGGATAAATTATCAAAGCGGACACATTACTCTATCATAATCTGTGGTGATATAAACATAAACTTCCTATCTACAGCTTACAACATTCATGAAAAGGACAGAAACAAACTAATAAACTTAGTACGCTCCTATAATCTTGATGCAATAATTGACACACCAACCAGGCAATCCAAGAACACGCAAACAGCAATAGACCAAATCTTCTTAGACAAAACAAAACACACATATACAATCACCACTAATGATACGGGGCTCAGTGACCATAATGCACAAATACTCACTCTTCAAATAAATTCCACCTCAATAAAAGTAAACCCAATAAAGGAGACTAGGAAATTTAATGCAAAAAACTTGAACAAACTCATCACGATGTTAACTAATGAATCATGGTCAGGGATATATGAAATATCTGACATCAATCTAAAGTTCAACACCTTCTTTAATACAATCAAACATCATTTCAACATCTCACATCCACTACAGTATCACAAAACAAACAATACACAAAACAGTAAAGCATGGATAACCAAAGGTATAAAAATTTCTTGTGAAAGAAAAAGAGAGCTTCATACACTCACAAAACAACACTCTTGCAATCAACAAATAGTCAGCTACTATAAGCGATACTCAGCCATACTTAAAAAAGTTATAATAAAGGCCAAACAACTGTCAAATGATGAGTACATAAAAAAATCTAAAAATAAAACAAAAGCCATGTGGAACATTGTAAAAAAAACCTTAACAGCAAATGACAAAACAACACAAAATATTGAACTAGTTCATGAACACAAAGAATAACAAACCCTAATGAAACAGCGAATATATTCAATAAACATTTCTCTGAAATAGCTGGCAAACTTCTGCAAACAAGCAAACCAAAAACTACATCTCAACAATCACCACCTTTCTTTAAAAACTCGATTTCTAGTATGTATATCACAGAAACAACAGAAAAGGAAATACTTCAAATTATAAATAAAATGCAAAATAAACAATCTGCTGGGATAGACAACATTCCAGATTCCTTAATAAAAAAGATTGCTCCATACATCATCAAACCACTAACATATTTATACAACCAATCACTAACTCAGGGCTCCTTCCCAAACATATTCAAAATTGCAGTAATTAAACCTATTCACAAGAAAGGTAACAAACAAGATGTAATGAATTATAGACCAATTTCACTCTTGTCAGGATTTTCAAAAATATTAGAAAAACTCTTCTATGAAAGATTAAAAAGCTACCTGATACACTGTAACATTATCACTGACTCACAACATGGATTCAGGGAAAATCGATCAACTGAAACTGCTATATTCGCCTTTATTAATGAAATCCTTATGGCACTAGAAAAAAAAGAAATTCCTGTTGGTCTTTTCCTTGACTTGTCAAAAGCTTTTGACACAATAGACCATAAAATTCTATTGTCAAAATTAGAATCTTATGGAATCCGGGGAATTGCTTATAACTGGATAAAATCGTATTTAACAGACAGAAAACAAATAGTAGTGTTACCTTACCTAAAAGATAACAAAATAAACAATCATCACTCAGAACCAAGAGATGTGACCTATGGGGTCCCGCAAGGATCTACACTAGGCCCAATTTTATTTCTCATATTTGTAAATGACCTGCCATTAATAATGGAAAACAACAAAACAGTACTTTTTGCTGATGACACGAATATAATATTCAAAGAAAGAACAACAATATCCCTACAAGACAAAGCCAATTCTGCCATTGACAAACTAACTCAATGGATCCACCAAAACAAACTAGTACTAAACAAAGACAAAACAATCACAATGCATTTCCGCAACACTCACTCCCAACAATACTCACCAAATTTAATATTAGAGGGCAACAGCATAACACAAGCACAGAATACAAAATTTCTTGGAATCACCATACAATCCAACCTCAAATGGAATTCACACCTACAAGATATTAATTTAAAATTGAGCAAACTTAATTATGCTCTTAGAATAATAACTAGAAACAGCACCATCGAAACAGCCCGAACAGTGTACTTTGCGAATGTGCACTCTGTTCTCAAATATGGAATAATAATGTGGGGCCAAGCAACAGAGGCTAAGCAGACATTCAAATTACAAAAGAGAATCATCCGAACAATACAAATACAAAAAGAACAGAGTCCCTGTAGACCTCAATTCAAGAAACTTAACATACTTCCACTGCCTTGTATATACATTTACGAAGTTCTCATGTTTGTAAAGAAAAATCTAATAAACAACAACACACCTTACAAATTTAACTCAAACTTACACTCATACAACACAAGACAAGCATATAACCTTCATCAACCATTGTGCACAAGTACACTATGCCAAAAGGGTACATTCTCTACAGGAATACAATTCTTCAATAAATTACCTATAGATCTGAGAAACATAACAGGAATACACAACTTCAAGAATAAACTTAAACACTTCCTTGGCCAAAAACTTTTTTATAATGTTCAGGAATACATCAGTAACTAATATGTACAAACTGATTTCAGGTGCTGCAGTAGGACTAGGTGTAGGAATAGAAAAAACCTGGCCAAAACCTACCTCCTGCTCCTTACCATTTCAAGATTGGACAATTATATGCTAACATTATTACTTATATGTAGCTGTTATGATAATTAATATTATGTACTATTTTATGTGTTATTTTTACTATTATTAATATTACTATTATTATATTATAGTTATTATATTATAGTAGCAGTAGAATGACAGTAACAAGTAAATTTTAATTTTACATTAAACATAAAACTACAATTCTAAAATGTTAAATATTTTGCTACTGAAAATAATTGTATACTGTATAATATCTTAATCTACCTGTAAAAAGTATTGTAGTATAATTTTTAGGGCAATGACTCCATCTCGATCAGGTTTTTCTGTCCAGTTTCCCTGGTCCTTTGAGCAAATGCTGAGATGGCCCCTTGCTTTGCTTCTGGACAGTAAATGTAACTTCCCTCTCTCCACCCAATATACATTGACTCGTCATACACGATTGTAATTGTATATGTGACTCAATAAATTATTATTATTATTATTATTATTATTTGCTAGCTTTCAGATAGTCATAAAATTCTCTATATGAAAATTCTTTTAAATTAAAGTTCACTGACAGCAGCCATTTCATTGAATTAATATTTAATCTATTTCTCTCTAATTCCATTGTGAACTAACTAAAGAGAAAATTCTTTCTATATTTGCATTGTGGGCGGGTATAACAAAATACACTTCTGCCACTTTCAAAAGTTCGGAGCAACATGTTCTGTTCACATCACTATTCAGATAATGTGCCTACTTTTTATGTAGTGGAGTGCTTATGAATTCAGGGTCCTGTTTCTGTTGAGAGACATATTTCTGAAAACGTATAAATTATTTGATCAAATATTTAACATCGTCAACCACAACACCTTTACTAATGACATACCTAATTGTCTGTTCAACTTCATTCCAATTCAGTTCATAAGTGAGGGTTATCCACATAAACGAGTCAAATTCCTCAAGAAAATAGTTCATAGTCAATAGAAAATAATGTTTGAAAAGATGATTTGTTTGTGCAACGTGAAAATACGGACAATTTGCCGATTTTGGAAAATAAATACAGATGCCAGGACAATCGCTAAATATACCGACATGCTTAATACCGACATCTGGTAACCCTACCCAATTCCAATAAATTGAGGGAAATTGGAGATCTAATATATTTTTCAAATTGAAAGTCCCTTGATTGATTGATTGTTTAGAGAGCGCTTCAACTGCTAAGGTCATTGGCGCCCATGTCGAAGTATTTTAAAACGAAATAGGTTCAGTAAGTGTTGCAGATGGAATTTACTCCCTAATTAAAAGCATGTACATAAAAAGAGACTTGAATTCTGCATCAAGTATTCAAGTACATATGGCTAAAGGAGAATATAAAATGAACACGTAAAATTCATCGTAAACTGAAAGTCACTTGAAAAATAGTTTTTTTTTGTTGTTGTAAAAGTGGATATTGAAGTAAATAATTCTCATGCAGTAGAATATGGTGTTACACAGTGAAGTTGTTTGTTATTTATGATAATGAGTACGTTTTTAAAACAATTTTAAATAAAATGCCAATAGTTAATTTGTATGCTTTTTAGTCTTTTATCATTTTATAATCAAATACTTTTTAAACATTTAATCTCAAATGAAAATTTAAATTTGAACTTATTTTTAATGGTGGAAACAATGATTTGACTTGGAACAATGAAATACTCTATTGTTATAAATTTTCACAAATTGAATTAAATTAAATTTTGCTATCTCCAATAAATACCCTGGCCCTTCAATTAAAAGCTTCAGTCTTAAGCTTTTCCTAAAGGCAGTATAATCAGTATTTTGTTTCGCCTCCTACTCTTCTCCATTTTATTTAAAAAATTTGCAACTTTCAAACATTAGATTTATTATTAATTCTGCAATTAAGTATGGTAACTTGGTGGTATAATATCATAACTTTTCAAGCAATAATAATAATAATAATAATAATAATAATAATAATAATAAAAAATATTGATAATAAATATAATAATATTAATCTTATGTTGACTAATATAACATTACAAAGAAGTAGTTAAAACCAATAATTAATAATAAATAATACCTAATTTCACTGCACATGTCTTGAGTTCACTTCACTTTACCAACACATTATTGAATGGGATGTCTTTCTTTCACATTCCTTTTCCACCGCTTTGTAACACAACACTGCACTTAAATAGCAATAAGACAATAATAATAATAACAATGATATTACTACAACTACTAATAATAACAATTATACAATGTAATAGAAAATTCAAATACTTTAACAGTGGGAACTTATCAGTAATATATTGATGTAAAATATGCATAAATAGCAAAAAAATTAATTTTGTGCTGTTTTATGTTTTTGATCCATTTGATACTCTCTTCCTCTGGACTAACCTATATTTCTTCTCCAGTTGTGGACCACTTACTTGACTAACCTATATTTCTTCTCCAGTTGTGGACCACTTACTTGACTCCCCAACCATCGCACATATGTCTTGCAAGCCCATTCCGTTCTTACAAACTAAGTATAATATTCAGCCAAAGAAAGTTACTCAACCCAACTATGAGATTGTGCAACACATAATTTAAAACACATTTTTATGCCAAAAATAAAGATAATAACCTTTGGTGAAATTAAAAATGATTTGATTGAATGCAGCCTTAAATTCATTGAACAGACATGCATCAAGCCCATTATCACTTATGCTATCTAAGTTGCTTAATTCTACAGATCTCTGTGGACTCTGAAAGGCAGAAAACATTATTTTATATTTGTACACAATTTTCAAGAAAAGTTCAAATTCTTTACCCAGGCAGATTCTTTACTAGGTCTTGTGGCAAGAACTGGGGTACACCAAGAGGTAATTCAGAGTGTTTGCTTAAGTCATCTAAAGCTAGCAACACCCTGTCAAAAACAACAGAAGAAGCAAAATTAAAACAATTTTGTCTGAAGCTAGCAACTCCTACCAAGAAAATACCACTTTAGATAATTTAAAAACCAAAATGGATTGAACATTAATAGGCTTATTACAAGCTAGGAAAAAAACCTGTTCCAGTCCATTTTCCCAAAATGCAGGGTTCTACAAATTAAAATTGGGAACATATTGTTTTTTGAGCCAACACAGATGAAAATTCAAAAACATCTGAGGAAATGCGTCCTTCCCAAAATTAAGGCTAATTTTAGGTCAAGGAACAAATTTCTTCTGACGTTAATTTTCCAAAATTAAGGGCTATACAAGGTAGATCCAAACACTACATCTCAACAATCACCACCACTCTATTTCTAGTATGTACATCACAGAAACAACAGAAAAGGAAATATTTCAAATTATAAATAAAATGCAAAGTAAACAATCTGCTGGATAGACAACATTCCAGACTCCTTAATAAAAAAGATTGCTCTGTACATCATCAAACCATTAACATATTTATACAACCAATCACTCACTCATGGCTCCTTCCCAAACATATTCAAAACTGCAGTTATTAAACCTATCCACAAAGAAAGGTAACAAACATGATGTAATGAAATATAGACCTATTTCACTCTTGTCAGGATTTTCAAAAATATTAGAAAAACTCTTCTATGAAAGGTTAAAAAGCTACCTGACACACTGTAACATTATCACTGACTTACAACATTCAGGGAAAATTGATCTACTGAAACTGCTATATTCGCCTTTGTAAATGAAATCCTCATGGCACTAGAGCAAAAAGAAATTGCTGTTGGTCCCTTCTTTGACCTGTCAAAAGCTTTTGCCACAATAGACCATAGAATTCTATTGTCAAAATTAGAATTTTATGGAATCCGGGGAATTGCTTACAACAGGATAAAATCTTATCTAACAGGCAGAAAACAAATAGTAATGTTACCTTACCTAAAAGACAACAAAATAAAAAATCATCACTCCGAACCAAGAGATGTGACCTATGGGGTCCCGCAAGGATCCACGCTAGACCTGATTTTATTTCTTATGTTTGTAAATGACCTGCCATTAATAATGGAAAACAACAAAACAGTACTTTTTGCTGATTACACTAATATAATATTCAAAGAAAGAACACCCAAATCTCTACAAGACAAAGTCAATCCTGCCATTGACAAGCTAATTCAATGGATCCACCAAAACAAAGTAGTCCTAATCAGACAAAACAATCATAATGCATTACCACAATTCTCACTCACAACAACACTCACCAAATTTAACATTGGAAGGCAACTGCATCACACAAGCACAGAATACAAAATTTCTCAGAATCACCATACAATCCAACCTCAAATGGAATTCACACCTAGAAGATATTAATTTAAAATTGAGCAAACTTAATTACGTTCTAAGAATAATAACAAGAAACAGCACCATTGAAACAGTCCAAACAGTGGACTTTGCAAAAGTACATTATGTTCTCAAATACGGAATAATAATGTGGGGCCAAGCACCACAGACTAAGCAAACATTCAAAATACAACAGAGAATAATCTGGACAATAACAAATACTAAAAGAACAGAATCCTGTAGACCTCAATTCAAAAAATTAACATACTTCCACTGCCTTGTATATACATTTACAAAGTTCTCATGTTTCTAAAGAAAAATCTAATAGACAATGACACACCTTACAAATTTAACTCAAGCTTACACTCATACAACACAAGACAAGCACATAACATTCATCAACCATTGCGCAAAAAACACACTAAACCAAAAGGGTACATTCTCTACAAGAATACAATTCTTCAATAAATTACCAATACATCTGAGAAACATAACAGGAATACACAACTTCAAGAATAAACTTAAACACTTCCTTGGGCAAAAACTTTTTTATAGTGTTCAGGAATACATAAGTAACTAATCTGTGCAATCTGATTTCAGGTGTTGCAGTAGGACTAGATGTAAAAATAGAAAAAACCTAGCCAAAACCTGCCTCCTTCTCCTCACCACTGCAAGATTTGAACATTGAATGCAGTACTATTAATATAATACTAATAAACATTGAATGTAATACTATTAAATTACATGTAGCTGTCACCATAAGTAATATGTACTTTTATTATTAGTAGTAGTATTATTATTATGATGATTATTATTATTATAAGTAGTAGCAGTAAAATGACATAAACAAGTGAATTTTACTTTTACATTAAACATTACAATCTTGAAATGTATTATTTTGCTACTAAAAATAATTATATACTGTATAATATCTTAATCTATCTGTTACAAGTATTGTAGTGGGCTATTGACCTATTGTAGTAGGATAATTCCTAGGCTAATGACCCCATCTCGATCAGGTTTTTGTCCAGTTTCCCTGGTCCTTTGAGCAAATGCTGAGATGGCCCCTTGTTTTGCTTCTGTACAGTAATGTAACTTCACTCTCTCCACCCAAGACATCACTTTGACTCGTCATAGTGATATCACAGGTGACATAAAGATACTAAAAAAATTACAAAAAGTATGACACCCTACTAAAAGTGTGAGGGTGGGCTTGTTGGTACAAAGGTAGGGTTACCAAAGACTTGGTGGCAAAAATCAGGATATTACACAGTCTGCATATTTTTTAAAAATAATGTGTAGGTACAATGTTCTTATAGTATCACAACAGAAAATATGTCAATTTATGGTAATTTACATGAATTTGATAGGTTTATTATTAAGGAGTCTTCCTATCTCTAATTCATTATTCCCTGGATAAATATAATAATAAGACATACTTATTGTTTTCATAGTTAGAAAAAAGGAATTTCACTCCAAATGTCACCTTTTTGCTCTGACACAATTTCATTCTTTGGATATTTTATATTAATAAAATTGATCAGTAAATAGCTGGCACATAGGGGTCATCCATAAATTACATAACACTAAACGGGGAGTGAGGAGGGCTGAGGCAGCGATATGCCGCGTTACATAGATATAGGGAAGTGCGTTACAAGGGGGAGAGGAGTATTGAAAATACTCTAAATTTGCATTACGTAATTTATGAATGGCCCCATAATAAAAAAAACAGGACTTTTGAAAATAAGTGAGGACAGAGTCCAAAAATCAAGACATGTGATAACCCTACACAAGGGTTTCATTAGCACAGTTTCCACAGGCTCTACACAGCCACAGGCGCGCACAGCCTAAAACAAGAAGTATCGAAGGGGAGGGGGTGGGAGCATTTTTGCTTGTCCAACAAGACTTCGACAAAGAATCAGATTTATTTTCTGGAGTTGGACAGTGTTGTAAATTAAAATAAAATGAAATAATTACTTATTCACAGTTGATTTTTCAGTTTCACTCAAAGTTCTGTCAGAATAATAAATTTATCATTATTTTTATTTCTTCCTAAAAATGAATGAAATCATGAAACTTTCATAAAATCCCCACTTGAAAACTACACCCTTGGCTTCCAAACGCTCTAGCTTTGGGTGCATATGCATGCACAGCCTAAAGCAAGAGGAGGACACCTACCTTTCTGAGCCCTCTGTCACCTTTTTATTTACAAACAACCTACTTTACCAGTAAATAAGTAAAATAAAAAGGAGAATAAAAAATTTTAATAATACAATTAATACAGGTTCTCACTATTTTTCTGGAACAAATTTCCATGAATTTACCCAGTTTTCGAGTTAATTAATTTATTTTACCCTGATTTATTTCCTGTTTGATCAATCAAATAAATCTAGAGAGAAAGAAATGTTTCAAAGTACTCATGACATTATTTTTATTTTGATAATGGTAATGATATTCTGAAAGGCGAGTCCCTGCTTCTCTCTCACATCCACACACAGGAAGATGGAGATGGACTTACCGCATCATTCCCTCCTCCATTGTGGGTCAACCGTAAACACGCAGTAAATTTCTGCCTGACTCAGCTGTTGTCTGGACACGGATGCTTTCTGGCATATCTCCACAGGTTCATGCTGGAGGATACCCCTTTCTGGCCGTTCATACGCACGGGATTTCATAGTCCCACCAATAGTGTAGCCAACCTGAGAGTTCAAAATTCTCAACTAGAAACTTTTTTGTTCGAATTTTGGCCAGGTTTTAGGCATTTCATCCCAATGTGCGACGGCGACGGCGGTGAGGCCTGCGAGGGAAACGGTGCTGGGTCTGCCCGTGGGGGGGGGGGGATCGTGACCACGTAGGTAGGCACGATCTCTGGTGAAGAGTTGTAGACGATCACCCGGACTTCAGTTTCACGGTGGCACTCACGCCGTTAGCCTCAAGGAGGAGGCAGTGAGTAGGCGATAGTAAGCTCATGGTTGTCGGTTCAACCTGGCAACCCACCAGTTGGGCGCCTAGCGCGTCGACCTCAGGGCAGGGTGGGGTGAAGGAGACCCCTCGGGGTGCCCTGGATTCCACAAACAGGCCGGCGGACAAATGATAAACCGCCACGTTGCCTTGGTCACGGCCCAACCCAGGTCGGTAGCCTAAATGGTAGGCAGTGGGAGACGGGTTGGGGGCCCCGAGCCGCTCGGACCTCAGTTCGGCTGGCCCCCAGTGGGGCACTTAACTTCGTCGTGGCCCCATACTCTGGGCAAAGGGGAGAGACTTGGTGTCCTGGCGCACGTGAGTGGCGAGTTGCCATACAGGTGACACTGACTCCGGTACTAGCCTGGAAAGCAAGTAGCTCTGAGCTAGCAGGGCGGCCTCATTCAGGCACTGAATGGGGAGGTTGCCGTGAGGGCAAACTGGGTACCGGCCGGACCCGGTTACCTGCCTGTCGGCGTCCTTGTATACCGTAAGGAGGTGAGGTTTAGAGACGCGGTGTCCAAGACGCCCACCCCGGGGACTTGTCCCCCACGTATAACTGTAATGTCCGCCCGTGCGGGCACACCGAAAGCCCGCCAGCGGCGCCACGGGCCAGCAGGGGACCCAGGCCGCCGCCACAGAAGAAATCTCTGCGCGCCCCGTCGCCACGCCTGAGCGACCGGGCGGTAGAGAAGACGCCCCTGTCCTCCAGCAGGAGAGGGGCACGAAGCCGCCGCCCCTCCCTGGTGAAGGGGTGGAAAGACCGACGGCCCCGCACTCCGATCCCGACAACGCAGCAGCAAAGATTCACGAGAACATTGGAGTAGTACTCGCGCGCTGACCTGTTATTCTCTGGACCACTGCATTTCTGTATTTTGTATAACGACCCGGCTTGTATCGCATCTCCTAGTTATTGTGACTTCTCGCAACGTTTAAGGCTCATTCTCTGGTATTTTGGTTGAAAAATAAATTGTTGTTACACATCTTGTAGCTGTTTTTCATTTAGTATACAACAATAACAAGAGCCAATGGCTTAGTAGAACCACAAGACTACATGCCCGTGGGCGACGCCCGTGTGCCCGGGCCGCTGCGCCGGTAACAGCATGGCGCATGATCCTTGCACATGGGTGATGAAGCATTGCGGACCCATGCGGACCACGAGATTTGCGGCAAGAGACGTGCACGACAAGCTGCGCTAGCATTGCGATTGTCCACGGCTGCGACGAGCCAGAAGAGAGGATTGCTAACACGTTTAATACTTGGGTTTCTCGTTCTTGGCGCACCAAGGTCACGGACGAAAAATGGAGAGGGAAGGCTTTCTCCAATAGGGAGCTTCACCTCACAACACAGTTGTGTGCATTTCAGCTTTCACAAGCTCCCTGTTGGAGAAAGCCTTCCCTCTCCATTTTGCGTCATTGTCCTTGGTGCGCCAAGAACGAAAAACCTAAGTATAAAAGGGGCTTGTCCACACGTAGAAGACATTTTTAGAAACAAGGGAGGGGAATTTCGCCCACATTTAGTCACCTTTTCTCAGACACGCGAGCCGCCATTGACTAAGCCTTCAAACTGAATTCACGCTTTGCCATCGCCCAACGTGCTGTTGGTCTCAGTAGGTCAATTGCGTCATTCGTGTACAAAGAGTGCTTTGCAATTGTGACGGCGTGTTGCTGGGCTGAGGTCCTGACGGCCTAAATTAAGTTAGGATCGCAGGTCCGCGCGCGAACAAGCCTTCCGTAATTTGCACTAATTTCTATCAATTCACAAATTTGCATTTTCTTGGTTTGTATATGAAAATGTAGGCTTTCTTTGACAATATTATTTATGTCCCAGCGCGCTTCGACACGCTACACGCACAACCTTGTGGACGTTATAAAATATAGTCAAGAAAGTGTTGAACAGAAACGAAGCGTTTCTGAGGAAGAAAGGAATAGTTTGAATACCGTACGAAAACTTAGTATATCTGAGGAGAATACGGTTGTGAATTTTTTGGCACATGAAATAACTCATCTTATATTAACACTTAATTTCAGCTGATGTTTACAATGTTGTGTGAATTGCCAAACGTAAGATATCAAAAAACATTTCAAATGCACATTATATGATCCAAATACGGGAATGTTGTTAGAATTAGAAGAATCACTTTCAGAACTCACAGATAAGTATCAAGATATTATTATAATGGGGGATTTTAATTGTGACTTAAGAAATCCTATCACAAAATCTGCCACTAATTTTATTCATACCTTCAATTCATATAATCTGCAAATATTGAAATTGAATCCTCCTCATAACTCATCTAAATCGGAATCGTGGATTGATCACTTGATTGTCTCAGATATTTCTAAAGTATTACTCTATGGTCAGTTTCCTGTTCCGGGTATTTCAAACCATGACCTACTCTTTGTTGTATACTCGGCTAAGTGCACTAAATACAAAAATAAAACAATCCATTATCGCGATTACAAAAATCTTGATCTTACAGATTTCAAGTCGACAGTGAGCGTGCACCTTGGCACGAGGTTTACCAACAATATTCATTAGACTCTAAGGTAAATATGTTTAATGGTATCATAACGGACATTTTTAACAAGCACGCTCCATGGGAAACTTCTCGTGTCACGCGGCCTGCTGCTCCATGGCTTACAAACGAATTAAAAGTTCTTATGAAAGATAGAAATTCTGCATAGAGTCGTTTTAGAACTACTAAAACCGATGAAAATGAAAAAGAGTACTTAGAAATTATGTAAAACAACAAGTCAGAAACGCTAAGATTCGTTATTATTATAATCTTTTCCAAAAAAATTCTAGTACGAAGGGAGTATGGAACACGCTGAAAAACTTAGGAATTTGCAAACGTAAGTCAAATGACAGTTCATTATAAATTCCATTAAATGACCTAAATGATTATTTTGCTTCCGTTGCACATCCAATAGACCCTATTATTAAAGAAAAGTCACTACACTTTCTTGAATTACAAGCGCCACCCCGGGATGATAGCTTCTAGTTCAACAATGCTAATTGCCAAGAAGTCGAAAAAATAGTGAAGGCACTCAAATCAATTCAAAAGGCTCTGACGATATAACGGCCAAGCAATTAAAATTGGTTTTGAAAGACGCTCTTCCAGCACTTACACACATAACAAATTTTTCTTTAAAAACCGGATACTTTCCCCCAATTGTGGAAACTAGCTTACTTTCCCCAAATGTTTAAATTCGTTAAATCCTTGTGATTACCGACCTATCAGTATATTACCAACATTATCCAAAGTCCTAGAAAAAATTGTATGTCAACAAAACAGACAAGTATCTCGCCATAAATGATGTTCTAAATAGTTTGCAATCTTGTTTTAGGAAAGGTAGAAGTACGGCCTTGTTACGAGTCACCGAAGACATTCGTCAATCTCTGGATCAACGCAATATAACAACATTAACGCTTTTAGATTTTAGCAAGGCCTTCGATTCAGTAGACCATGACGTGCTTCTGGCAAAATGTAAGTGCCTCGGTTTTTCTGATTCTACCTTATCGTGGATTTAAAGTTATTTTAGTAATAGACAACAGGCTGTAGTTGTTGAGAATACTTTTTCGTCCCCTAAGTCAGTTTTACGCGGAGTACCACAGGGTTCCGTACTAGGTCCACTTTTCTTCTTGATCTATGTTAAAGATATCCCCTCTGCGCTATCAATGTGCAGTCATCATATGTATGTAGACGACTTACAGATCTATGTCAGTGGGAAACCTTCTGAAGTGGCTCATTTAGTTAGAAAAAAAATCACGATTTGGCCTCTTTACTTGAATGGTCAGTGAGAAACGGCCTTAAGCTAAACCCATTAAAATCTCAGTCAATTATAATTGGGTCCCGCCGGTCCCATAAAACACTTCAAAATCTAAAAATTCCTGATATCATTTTGGACAACACTACTGTTCCTTTCTGCTCTCAAGTTAAAAATCTTGGTCTGACCATCGATAAATTTCTAAATTGGGAACCTCATGCTCGGGACACTTGCCGCAAAGTGTATGCCTCAATGTACTCACTCAAATGTGCTTACAAATGCCTTCCACCCAAAACCAAAGAACTTCTAGTAAAATCACTCCTGCTCCCCCTGCTTGATTACGGTGATATCGTGTACGGTAACTGTTATGTCGCGCTTATCACGGCGCGCATAACTTTGTATGTGGCGCGCTAACATCGAGACAGCGCGCCCTGACGAGAGTCGGTGGCGGCAGCAGCTAGCTTCGGCTACGGTTCGGGAGGCTTGACGCATGGTGCGAGTCTCGCCGCCGGACGCCGGTCCTTTAAAGGGAGCCGGCCGACGCCCCGGGAGGCAGTGACAGACATTCGACATTCGATTCGCGACCAACGGAGGACGCCGAGGTGAAGCGGGCGCAGCAGAAGAGCGCTCCGCCACCGCTGGAATCGTCGCCCGCCGTGGGACAACAGCCCTTTTTAGGGCTAATAGAGCAAATCGTAGCCGACAACAGCCCTTTTTAGGGCTAGAAAGAGCAAAAAGCCTTAGCTTGCCCTTTTAGGGCTTTAATTAACAGCCCTCAGCCCTCTTAACAGCCCTCTTTAGGGCTTCAACGAGAGCAGGATGCCGGCGCCGGCATCTCTCCCGGGCTCCCGTACCTGACTCCCTCGGGGGATAGGTTCGAGGAGCGCGGCAGATCCGACGTCAGGACGCCACGGGGCCACTACTAAGCGCCCCGGCTCTCTTTCTGTTGAGCGCATATGCGCTAAGAAAGCTGCTACTCCTGTTCGCAGGAAAGAAGCCGCCGCCGCCCAGCAGCAGCGCCACGAGCGGCAGCAGCGCAACCGCCGGCGACGCGCCGGCATCCAGGAGCGGCGAGCGGCCGACGCGCGGTCGGAGGCGTCGCGATCTCCCTCACGGGAGCGCACGCCTTCGCGCCGCCGCAGCGCGTCTCCGCCCCCGCAGCCACCACCGCAGCCACCGCGGTCTCAGCGGCCGCAGAAACGCGACCGCCCCACGCGCACAACGGCCGCAGCGACGCCAGGAGCATTCCTACGCGGACGCCGCGGCGCCACGCCCCCGCCAGCAGCGGGAGCGCCCGCCGACGGCCGCCGACGCGGCCCGCGAGGAGCGCGCCGCCCAAGTGGAGCAGAGAAGGCGGACGGCAGAGGCCACACCCGTTCCCGCCTCCCTGAGCGAGCAGGAGCGCGTGCTTAGCCGCACCATTGACGAGCTCGCCCGCAACGGGCTCGACTTGGTGCGCGTGACGCAGGCGCTTATGCGCGCCGTGTCCGGCCGCGATCCGGCTGAGTGGCCTGCAGTGATCCTCAAAGTTGTAGTGACACAACTCCTTGTGCACTCACATGAGGTGACGGCGGCCGCTGCGGCCGGCGCGACGGATGAGGCACGCTCTTCCTCATCCATGTCCCAAACCTCCCCCGCTCCCTAAATAATGGCTGCTTTTCCTTCTTTTTACAGGAATAGCTGCACCGTCGCATTTTGGAACTGCAACGGCATCAGTTCGCGAGCGAAGCAGTCAGAACTTCACAGCTTTCCTCGCTCGGCATAACATTTCTGTCATGATGCTGGGTGAAACATGGCTAAGCCCGCATCTTTCTCTTTCCATTCCAGGATATATCTGCTACCGGAACGACAGAGCGGCACAAGCACCAAATATGACGGCCTCCCAAATAGGAGGCGGAACTGCAATACTAATCAGACGCAGCATAATTCATTATGTTACAGCACTTCCGCAGCTACAGCACGCCGAGGCCACTGCTGTCGTCGTACAGACGGAACGCGGGCCGCTGCGGCTCGTCTCTCTTACGCTCGTCCCGACCGCTCCGCGGAAGCGTGCGCCCAACTAGCTGCAGATATTGCAAAACTAGTTGCGGCAAACACCATTCCAACATTCGTGGCAGGCGATTATAACGCCAAGCACACGGCCTGGAGTTCCCGCATCACTTGCCCGCGCGGCAGTAAGCTGAAAGCAGTTGCTGATGCAAACGGCTGCGAGATTTTCGCTCCTACCACACCTACCTTCTATCCTCATAACACGAATGGCAAGCCTGATGTTTTGGATATCGCGCTTTGCCATAAGATTCACTATTCACCTATCTTAACCACTACCTATGAATTATCCTCTGATCACTTCCCAGTAATCGCAGAGATGAGACGCGGCGGCGCGACACTGTCTACTGCACCTACGACGCAGAAGCGGCGCACTAACTGGAATCTCTTTCAGACGGAGCTGCAGCAGCGCATTCCTGACGCGTCCGCTCTTTCTGATCCGCAGCAGATTGAAAACTGGAGCAGCAAAATTCGCCGAAGCCGTGACTGACAGCCTCAACGCAGCAGCTGAGAAGCAACGTTCCTCTAAAAAGGAGCAGCCACTAACCCCTTATTTGGAAAATTTAATTTGCAGGAAAACAGAGCGCGCAGAGTGTGGCAGAGCACGCGACACCCCGCTGATAAGCGAGAGCTAAATCGATTAAAGCGGAAAGTTGAAATCGAACTAGCAGAGTTTCGCAATCAAAAGTGGGAAAAATTTCTTTCAGATCTCAAACCGGAAGATAATTCATTATGGAAAATCACACGCATGCTTTTCAGGAAGCCTATCACAGTGCCGCCGCTGCAAATCAGCCCTGGAGAATTCGCTGAGTCGAACGAGGCGAAAGCGGAGCTCCTCGCTAATGTTTTAGAATCTCAGTTGCAGCCGGTCGAGGAGGCGCCGCCAATACCGCAATGTTGTAGAAGTGCAACAACGGTGATGGCGGCACTGCACGCGCCCGCCGATGAGCCGAGTTTCACAGATGAAACAGAAATTAAAGCGGCTATTGCAGAGCTGAAAGCTAGAAAAGCTCCCGGCCCGGACGGCATCACGAACGACATCCAGAAGAAGCTGCCACAACAAGCCATAGTGTTTTTAGTCGCACTGTTTAATTCAATCTTTATGTTTCAGCACTTTCCGAGTCAGTGGAAACATGCACATGTTCTCACTTTCCACAAGCAGGGAAAAAATCCAAAACTGCCCGAGTCGTATAGACCTATTAGTTTATTAAATACACTCGGTAAATTGTGTGAAAAACTCATATTAAAAAGAATTCTCAAATTTGTTTCAGAAATTCACTAATGAATAAGGAGCAGTTTGGCTTTCGGGCGGGCACAGCATAACTCATCAGCTTGTGCGAATTACAGATCGCATAAGGCGCAACTTCAACGAGAGCGGATTTACAGGTGGAGTATTCCTCGACGTCGCCAGCGCATTTGACAAGGTCTGGCACGTCGGCCTCCTTTACAAACTCCACTCTCTGAACCTTCCAACTTACCTAGTACACCTTGTTCACTCATTCCTCGCAAACAGAACGTTCCAAGTAAACGCTTCTGAATGCGAAATCTACCCGCCGCGCCATACGGGCCGGAGTGCCGCAAGGAGCGTGCTTGCTCCTACGCTCTTCAGCCTCTATGTGCGCGACATTCCCTCGCACCTCAAACGGAACTCGCCTTGTACGCAGACGATACGGCTGTAATAGCCACGTCTAAAAAGATCGAGCTTCTCCAGAAGTATTTGGATCAGCATTTACTTCAGATCCAGGAGTGGCTGAAGCTGTGGCGGGTGAAAGTCAACGTGAGTAAGAGCGCGGCGGTGCTCTTCACACGACGACAGAGATTCACGCAGCCGAGGCCGCTCGCGCTTTGTGGCGATGTAATAAACTGGGCCAAAAACGTTAAATATTTAGGAGTGACATTAGATAGCGCACTCACTTTTAACCTGCACATAGATAACGCGCGGAAGAAAGCGCGGCAGACCAAAGGCCGCTTGCGATGCTTATTTCATAAGCGGAGCAAACTGTCAACGGCGAACTGCCTCACGCTTTATAAAGCAATTATTAGGCCACAAATGGACTACGCATGCCCTAGTTGGGCAATCGCTGCAGAAAGTTACTCAAATAAACTGCAAGTAGTTCAAAATGAATGTCTTAGGGCCGCCCTATGCGCCCCTAGGTTTGCATTAATTAAAGATTTGCACCGCGACCTATCAATGCCACTGCTAGTAGAGCATTTCAAAAAACTAACCTCTCAATTTTTCAGAAAAGCCGCTGACTCGGAAAATTCATTTCCGAGGTCGCTTCATACGAACCCGCTCCGCGGGCGAAGTATAAGCGACCGAAACAATTCCTGGAGTAAGAGAAATCTGAAACAGCGAAATGAGACTTGTAACATAAACATTGTTTTCTAACTATTGCACACGCATTGCGCGCGCCAGTTGGCTAATGTCTTCTGATCTGTTTTTCTTTTTCATGTTGCAGGATTGGCCATAGATGCCCGTAAGGGTAGGGATGGCTGCACCGCGGTGGAGTGAACGCGTATTGCACTTTACGCGCGTCTCACGAAACTGCACAAATACTCGCAAGCGGGAGGCAGTTGGGAACGAGCCCTGAGAGCACCAGGGATAGCGTACGCGCCGAGCCGGGAGAGCCAGCCGCCGGATGAATGTCGGCATGGAGTAAGGACTACAGCAGCAGCAGCAGCAGGGCATTGGTGATTGCCCGAAATATGATAGGCAGGGCATTGGAGATTGCCCATGAATAGTTGTATGGCTGATTATGTTTGTAACAAATGCATAAATAAACTATTGTTAAATGTGCGTGCGAAGTTTATTTTAGGGACATAACAGTAACATTAAGAAATCAACCGCTGATGCTCTTCAAAGAGTTCAAAATGCATGTGTTAGGTTTCAATACAATATCAGAAAGTATGATCACATATCGGGGTACTATAAAGCAAATCACATATTAAACTTGAAAGGTCGACGCCTGTTTCATAGTTTGTGCCTCTTCTTCAAAATATTAAATACGGGTATACCTGCTTACCTCTCTTATAAAATGTCTTATCTCAAAACAAAAAGATTCCAGAAATCCTTGCTATGCAATATTCCTAAAAGCAACACCAATTTTTATAATAAATCTTACTTAGTAGCAACGACCCGAGAGTGGAATAACTGTCCAGAAAATGTTAGGAAATGTAAAACACTGCGATCATTCAAAAAACATTTAAATACTCTTCTACTGAGCTGATAATGTACGATGTGAAAGTGTGTACTCAATGTATTACACAGGCCAACACAGAAAATGGTGCAAACGATTTTAATGCTGTTTTTAAGTATATTTGGGGCGCTGATTTCAAAATGACATTGGTTTTTTTCTATGAGCTTTAGTTTTCAAGTTATGATATATATGATATATAAGGAATGAAAGTACAAAATAATAATTAAATTCAGAATGTTATTTTAATGAGATATGCCTACTCGTACATACAAACTTACAAGACCCATTCGGCCTTAGTTGGGACATTAGTTGACACTGTGAAAAGTTCTTTTCCGTGACGACCTAGAATGGATCTGGTTTCGGCAACTTCTTTCCAAGTTCCAGCAGTAGTCCGCCATCATGTGGGTATCCCCATCTTCCTTGAAAACGATCCTCCATGGTCTTCATGTCTTGGTGAAACCGTTCTCCTTGTTCCTCACTAAAATCGCCAAGGTTGTGAGGGAAATGGTCCAGGTGGCTGTGTAGGTAATGCACTTTTATGCTCATGTTGCATCCCAGCCTTTCGAAGTTATCGAGCATGTTGTTGACAAGCTCAACATAATTGTCAGCTTTAATGTTTCCCAAAAACTTTGTAATAACTTGTACAAACGATTTCCACGCTCTGCTTTCCACGGGACTCATAGAGTTCACAAACTCTGGATCTTTCACAAGCTGTCTGATTTGTGGACCATCAAAAATGCCAGCTTTAAGTTTTTCTGCGCTTATTCCAGGCATCTTACGACCTATATAAACAAAGCATGGACCGTCCTTGTCGAGAGCTTTCACAAACTGCTTCATCAAACCTAGCTTTATATGTAGTGGAGGCAAAATGATTTTATCCCTAGAAACTAAGGCTTCGTTAATCACATTTCTTTGCCCTACAACCATTTCTTCTCGTTCAGGCCAATCTCTTCTAACCCAATGGGCTTGTTTAGCTCTGCTATCCCACAAACACAAGAAGCAAGGAAACTTTGTGTAGCCCCCTTGCTGTCCTAGCAAGAAATTTACCATTTTTAGGTCAACACAAATTACCCACTGATGCTCATTGTACTTAATTTTGTCCAAGATCACAGCTACGTTGTCATACTCTTCTTTCATTTTCGTTGAATGGGCAATTGGTATGGAACCATATTTGTTCCCATTGTGCAAAAGAACACATTTCAAACTTCGTTTAGAACTGTCAATGAACAAACGCCAATCTTCGGACAAGTACTGAGATAGACCCATTGCTAGTAATAAACCTTGGACATCGTGACAAAATACTAAATTGTCTTCATTGTTGAAGAATGGCAGCAAAGATTGTTCTCTCTTACGGTAAAAAGTTATTGTAGTTCCCGGGTCAAGTAAGTTCTTCTCATTAAGTCTAGATGCTAAAAGTTCTGCAGCTTCTTTTGAAAGGCGCAGGTCTCTTACTAGATCACTTAACTCATTTTGGTTGAAACGCTGGGGACTTGAGCTTGTCCCTTCATAGTCACAATCACTAGTATCACCTACATCATGTAGGCCTAGGGCATCAGAATAATGTTCTTCATCATCACTGACAATGGGAAGTAGATGAAAAGTAGGAATGGGCACTTCATCTGAATGAGAAATAGGACGTCTTGCAGAAGGAAGATCAGGATAGGTCCACTTGCTATGATTTTTCTTGTTTATTCCTGTGATTCTCACCAAACAAAAGTAACAATCATCAACATGATTCTTTGGTTCCCTCCAAACCATGGGCACACCAAACTTAAGATTCCTTCTCTTGCCATTAGTCCACTGCCTTAAATGTTCATTACAGGTTTTGCACACTGAATGTGGAGCCCATGTTTTATCTTGGTCGCCTAACTTAACACCAAAATAAGCCAAGTACGCTCTTTTCAAGAAATCTGAGATAGGTTTTCGGTTTTCCACGAATGTATATTCACCACAAACATAGCAAAATATCTCAGGATGATTTACACAACTTCTTCGGTGTGAAGCCATTGCACTATTTTAGGTTAACTGGTTTGTTTATATTGCGAGCATCATTAAACAAAACAAACTCAGCTGGTACTGCCAACTGTAAAAAATTAAAATATTTACCTAACATTGAGTGGTATAACATGCATATCTGCTACATTATACTGTATAGGCCTAAATAACTGAAAATGATACATGATGTATCTCAAAAACTAGAGCTGATACAAAAAAATGGTTTGCAGATTTGAAATCAGCGCAAAAAATACTATAAGAATCAGCTCTAACATTTGATGCACCAAACAAAAAAATTTTTTTGTAGGCCTGTGTTATTATTATTATTATTATTATTCAAAATTGTACGCTAAATGTATCATTTTATATCACATTTTTAACTTTTTTTATTTTGTATTTTCTTATACTTTTTAGGTTAATTCTTAATTTAATAAACAACAGTATAATTAGTTTAAATTAAGTTTAATATAAGATTAGAAAGTTTTTTTTTGTTTGTATTATCAACTTGTAATTTCAAATTCATTCCATCTTAACTTGTCATGGCTCTGACTGAATGCGTCTTTTCCCTGGGTACATGTTGATGTAATTGAAATCGGCCCTAAGCCGTCGTCCTGGCCGGGTGGTTGTGCGCATTCTCATTTATTATTTTTTTAAATGAGTTCTTTAATGGATTGAGATTTTCTTGCTAACGTTTTGACGCGTATGGGTTAATATTTTTTTCTTTCATAATTTATTTTTGGGCATCTCTTTAATGTTCTCTTGTGTCAGTAAATGCTTTATAAATTATTTTAAATATTTTATTTTGTTGCTTAATGTTGAAGAGCATGCACACTTCTTTGTTTTCCCTGGTTTTCCCCGGCCGTTTAAGGTAAATGCTGGGACGTGCTTTTTACTTTCATTTTGTGAGCCCAGGGGCAAGACATATCTAAGTTGTATTTTACTTAATTTACTATATGTACTGTTAAATTTGTATCTATATATGTATGTATTACGTGGTTAGGCGGAAGAGCGGGCCTGATGGCCCGAGTCTCGCCACATAAATAAAGTCACTATTATTTTTTATTATTATTCCTCTAAATCACGACTAAAGATGTTATGTGTCGGCTGAATATAAAATCTACTCCAGGTTGCAACCAGCTACCTAAGGAGTAGATCTAGCGACTGTCGGTGCCTCTACAATACTATGCGCAAAATGTGGGCTGTTCCAAATAAAGCTATTTCTTGCACTTCCCAGTCTTTTGAATTACCTGGGAGTTTAGACAAGTTCTTACTCAAATTTTGCGGAACAAATCCCAGAGCTCCGATAACTATCGGGACGTCCTGTGCTTTTACACCCCACATTCGGCTGATCTCGATTTCCAAACTCTTGTATTTAAGACGTTTCTCTGCCTCCTTGGTAACGACATTTTGATCGCAAGGTACAGCAACATCGACAAGTAAACACGATTTGTTCTCCAAATCCCGGATGACTATATCCGGTTTGTTTGCCGCTATCGTGCGATCAGTTTGAATTTGTTGATCGTACAATATCGTACACAATCCAACAGACGTCACCGGTTTCGGTGAGTGTTCATACCACTTGGGGCATGTGATCGGAACTTCGAGGGCGGTACAGATCTGCCAATGGAGGTAGCTACACACCCTGTCGTGTCTTTTCAAGTATTCGGTCTTTGCTAGGATTGGACAAGCTGAGACAATATGATCAATGGTTTCTACGTGTTCTTGACACATGCGGCATTTATCATCTTGGGAAATTTTGAGAACCGCTTTATCATAATGTCGTGTTCTCAAGGCCTGATCTTGGGCAGCTATTACAAGTGCTTCCGATTCTGGTTTCATTCTTCCCCTTTTAAGCCACATAAATGATTGATCTTTATTGATCTGCACCTTGTCCATTCTTTTTAGGTATTGTCCGTGGAGTGGTTTGTCTCTCCACGATTTCTTTAACATTTTTTGTGTATTATTATTATTATTATTATTATTATTATTATTATTATTATTATTATTATTATTATGGTGCGGTAGTGGTGCCCTGGTCTGACCGTGTCTCAGCCGATGGGTCTGGGTCTGTGGATCCGTTCCTTCCGTTTATCTTATTGACTTTTTACTTCCATAACTGATGTTGCCAATTCGAGTGTTGTCCGGCCGCTTCATTTATGACAAGCATGGTCTGATATCCTAATATTGGTTTCACTCGTATCTTTTTTTGGGGGGGGATGTTGGTGTTGGTTTTTGGTTGGATTTTTAATGGTGATAATTAGTAAATTAAAAAGTTATTCAGACTGATAAAAGGTCATTTACTACATGAAACTGAATTTTGATAGACGTTTTAGCCGAAAGTCACAATGCGCATTATTATAATAACTATTACTACGATATACAAAATTTATACTTTCTACTATTCTTTTCTTCACTCTCGTCAGGATGGTTTTACATTGTGAGTCTTTAAGAGAACATACCCTTCAGCTTGTTTCACTGATGACAGGCTCACAGTACCTGGGCCGCCTCGTCCACGACACCACAGAGGGTGAATGGAGAGTGCCCTCTCGGCCGTCCCTCGCTGCTAAGTTCATCAGTGGGGTGCCCGCTCACACAATGTCACCGCCCTCTGGCCAGGAACCTTCTTCAGCGCCGTCGGTAGTCTCACGTAATATTCAATGTTATCACGCCTAAATCGTTGCTCTCCGCGTGACTTATTCGCGTAATAATTACTGCTTAAATCAGTGAGCAAATGCGCTCGCCCTGACTTCTGTCTCTCGCGGTCTGATCGGTCCTCCTCGCGATCCTAACGCCATCACGTTCTGATCGATTCTCCTCACGATCTCAACTCTATCGCGGTCTGATGGATCTTAGCTCTATCGTGGTCAGTTCGATTCTCCTCACGATCTCTCCTGTCCTAACACCACGAAGCTGTCTCTTCCTCCCCCCCCATTTACTCGGCGAAACTCCGCCCTAATTCCTATCTATCCAATGATTCTACCGTTTTAATTTTGCCCTTACCTGTTTCCCTATTGTTTGAAAGGATTTAGGTCACTGAACTTCGCGGTAAAATTCCAGTAGCTGGAACGCACGCACTTGGAGAGGTGATATTCTCCCGGAGGAGGCAATCGCATCCCGGAGTCGCTGTTTTTCTTCCTAGACTAATCGATTTATTGGTACCCGGGCGCTTGGCTCGTTACGCTGTTCCGCCCGATTAGAGAAATCGGCGACGAGCGTGTCGGCTGCAGCCTCCAATTGCTACTCAAGTACCATCTCAAGAGGCTACTATTGCCAAGTCCCGCTCCCCTCTCCGCCCTTGTTACTCCGGTCGTAAATCTATCGTCCACGCTGGCGCCGCCGGTCCGTCGCAGACACGCCGCTGGCCGCTGCAATTCGTTAAGTTCCGAACAAAGACCCTTGTGTTCGAGCGCTCTTACACTCGCTTTCTTATAAATTTCCTTATATTATATCTAAATGTGTGAACCATCACAATGATAAAAGCAAGAAAATAAAGTTGATACTTACTCCATTTAGATCGGTAGACTAACTGTACTATACATGAAGTTAGAATAAGGAGCCAAAATATTTGGAAAGTGTAATTAAACTACGAAAAACTAAACATTCTGTTACACATAATTTTTAAAATAGTTTATTTGCATCAAAGCGAAAACATTTTTTTACAATTTTTTTTTTCGTTTCAACTTGTTTAGAAAAATGTTTCACATACAGGATTTTGACTGAGTAATGAAATTAATGTATGTCTAGGCTCAATAGAGGAAACTAAAGTAACTCACTTCTGGTAAGTTCATTGTTACTTCACTATGAAATATTGCATTAACAAATAAATTGAATAGAAACAAACACTTATAGGCATTTCAAAATATAATACATGACAACTTAAAATTATTGTTTATAAAAAAGAATACACTGTATGATTGAAAATGTATTGGAAATATAATTATGGCCTTTATGTTGCAAAAAGAGCTTCAGTCATCTGAGACTTTCAGAAGTCGCTCTGGGGACGCTTTTCAACCCAAATTTTGATGTTAGGTTCAGCATTGCACTTTATCAATGACACCCTGCAATGCTGGATATGGTTCAAAGATTTTTGGGAAAAAAAAGTCGAATGTCTTACTGTAGGCAGCCAAATAAAGATCAGCCCAGCTAAGCTGTGAACATTAAAAAGTACAATATTATAATAATTATAATTAACATTCAATAGAATTCTAGAAAAGATGAAACGAATTATATAGAGAGTTTAAATTATATCCAATGAATAGTGTCTTGAATAGACATTGCATGTTTAGGCAATAAAAAACGTATTTTAGGGCGCCTAAAAAGGCACTGAAAATGTCAAGAATAAGGAGAAAAGGCACTGTCATAAGTTATGTACGTAATAAAATGAAATATTGTTTGTAATTTTGTCTGTATTATTTTGTAAACTTAAATACACAAAACAAGCACGTACATTTTAATGCAACATTAGATTTACATATTTACAACTCTTCTACATTTTATTCTTAATAGTCTGCATTGTAATAATATATACCAGTAACTTTACAAGGAAAACAATTTCCAATTTGCGACAATTGGGAAACAAAATCAGTTTGAATGCGGACAAGGATCTATCATCGAACATCTACTGATGTGACTGGCATATATTTTAGAAGTCCAACATTAGCAAAATTGAAACCTTTTGAGAATTTACATTTATTTCTACTTTATAATTTCGATGCCCTCGGTGTATTGGTCAATCGATCACGTTCTCAAAACATGGCTGGTATAGGGAAATGGAGAAAAATCTGTTGGTATACTTTTAGGAATTCTCTCGTTTTAAAAAAAGACGTGAATTGAAGACTTCTTAGCGAATGGACACACATTCACATTGGACCATGGCCGAATTTCTGATATCTTAGCATTGAACATAAAAATAATACATTAAAAATTCCACTAATTAAAAAAGGTATTTATGCAAAAAATGCATTTATGCTCAAAAATAAATCTAAGCATTATAAAACTTCGTCATATTTCGACATTTGTTATGATTCGTGAACATATAGAATCAGCCTTAAATAAGTTTGCTTGAATAAAATAGGCGTTTCCCTAAACATCCTCTGTCTAGTCATGAATAATGCCGATCCGGGTAGCAGAGATCGCTAGAGCTCGTGGCGGTCTCGGGCCGAATGCCCGCCTCATGGTGGTGTGCGTTGTGTACGTGTAATGTGCTCCTGTGTCCCCCTTGGTGTCAGGAAGGACATCCGGCCGTAAAACAACGCCAAATCAAGATAAAAATGGAAAATCAAGAATGATTGAGCTCGCCCCATTAGTGCCGACCCCATAGAAACGCGAAAAAACTCAGATGAAAAAAAAAAGAATAGCGTCATGAATAATGCAAACTATTAAGGTAAATTTAATTAAGTTAATTTAAATTGAGTTATTCATGTAAACGTTTCTTCCACAAAAATAATTCCACAAAAAAACCAACTATACGGGAGGCAGAGGAAGGAGGTAAAATCCGCGCATGTTTTTCATGACTTCTGAAATCCTCTAAGGGCGACAACAGAAGCTAGCCAATCGATCACTTGCCTTAAATATCTACTTATCACAAGAATATAATTACATCATACAACATCATGAATGCCGGAAATGACAGGAATTCTAAGATTTTCAAACCGTCGTGATTCCATTTTCAGAATAGACAGCGTGTCGTGTGTGAAATGCAGCTTGGGAAATTCGAATTTGACATCTCGAATTTTCTGTTGCAATTTTTGAAAATACCAGAATTCCCCGTAAATTCGACTTAAGATTGATTTTTTAGAAAATAACCAGAATTTAAACATTGCCTATTTTTTCATGCCAAAATTACTGATATTTTCGAAAAATTGAATACGAAATTATTTAAAGATCTGTTTTGATAAACATTCTTCATTAAGAAAATTGGTGATGCTACAGAATGACACAGATATTCCCGTATTTGTTTTCCATTTCCTTTAGTCTCGGCTAGCTATTCGGACTTACCACACACTCTTGCCAGCTGCCATCTATTGCCACCCAACTACATTTTTGACATTTTCTTAAATTTATCGGTTTCCTTATAGTAAAACGGAAATATTATTTTAAGAATATTAAAGAACAGTAAACCTCGTTCTAAATGACAATTGACTTTGAAAAATTTGGAACCGTTTTTAAGAAAATGGCGTTTAAAGCGTTACTGTAAATTCGAAACTTGAAGCTCTTTTTCACAGAAAATTTTTGAGTTTTCGAAAAACTTCATTAGAAGTCGTTTCAAGCACGTTAACTCAAATAGTGTTTATAAATTGCTGAAAATGTGAGTATTAACGGAGTGAGATATCTTTCGAAAAAATAACTTTTGTGTAATTTTGAAGAAACAAATAATACACCAAAATGAACTTTACGTCATATTAAAGGGTGCAATTAGCACTATCCGTTCGAAAGGAAAGAAAATATTTTGGAACCATTTATCAGAAAATGGCGTTTGAGCGTTTCTGAAAATGCGGAATCTTGAGCTAGTTTTTCACAGAAAACGGTTGAGGTTTCCGAGAAATTTTCTGACATTATTCAAAGCACGTGTACTCATAAACACACGAGTATGTTTAGTATCTACAATTATCATTTGCTGGTAGCCCAAGGCTTCGTCAGATGCTATTCCGGCAAAGTACATACACATACATACATCAATTGGCAAGTGATGCTAATACCATCTAATCTTACGTAGTCCGATCTAAATAAATCCTAAGAGTTCTCTAGGAACATTTTTTTCAATTTTTCTTTATTTTATATTCATTGACCTGAGAATTCAAAAGTGTGGATATCATAATTGGGATTTCTGGATACTAGATTGTGTCTCTGCCACGGGGCATCAAAATATTTAGGGGTCGATTCGCGACATCCTCCCTTGGTCTGGTATTCCTACCATGTCTCTACCCCAGAGCTAATGGTGTCACTTGTACCTGAATTGAAGGAGGCTATGTCAAAGAAGGCTAGGTCTAAAATTTGTAATTCTCATATATAGAGTTCTATTGTGAGACTAGCTAAAATGCATTATGCAAAATACGCACCTTGCCATTCACAAAATACCCGTTGTTTTCTTTTACTTGTTTTTCCAAACGAGTGAGGAATAAGGGAACAGCCTCCTTGCCGAACTTTTCTAGAAGAGTGGCTTTCATTGCAGGATCTTCATGCAATGCAGCTGCAACAAATTCTGAGCAGAGGAGACATAAAAGTTAACCTTGATCATTCACAATATTGTACAATAATAGGTAACCTTTCAAAATAATACATATTATTCAATAATAAATAACATTATACAATAATAGGTAACCTTTCACAATAATACATATTATTCAATAATAAATAACATTATACAATAAGAGACTATACAGGTGTCTCACAAAATATTACAATTTTTTGAAAATTGTGAATGTTTCTATTTTGGTAGATTTGTAGAAGCCTTATATTACAGACAATCAACAACAATTTTTCTGGTATCAAAGTTATTTATTTGTTGTTGTTTTCTCATGAAATTTTTGGGCAAGGTTAGCCCCATCATCAGGTAGCTAAGAGTTCAATAATACAAATATTAGTCTAGTACATTGGAATTCATCAAAATGATCTTAATGATGTTAGTGTGTTGTCAGCATTTTAAAATGAAATTTAATATAATTAAATTTATTTGAAGAAAAATTACTCCTGTGTCGCTAGGATACATTTTGTTACACGAAATTTCCCTCCATACGTCAATTGATAAAACGTTATCGTTTTCGACCCCCTGTAGATGTCTTAAAATGTTTGTAACATTTATCATGAGTAAGCTCTACCCAAGGGGGAGCAGCCCTGCTGCGAAAAGCTCCGAGCTTCCAAATCATCTCCCGACATGTGTGATTCCGTAGTGCGTGTATGTATGTGCGTGTGCGCAAGGGAAGAAGAGAGAATGATGAAGAAAAGATCTCACGTCTTTTGTGACTGGTATTCGCCTGATATTTACCGAAAAAAAACAACACGAAATATCGACCAGAGCAGCCGGATTCGCTAGACTTCTCCTACAGGCAGCCGATTAATTCGCTTCCTGCGACCTCCCTGCGACCTCCCTGCCTCGCAGTCGCTGCGGAGACAACAGAAATATCTGTGAACTCCCTTAGGACCCTTCCACATGTAGACACTACGGCGCGCTACCGATAAGTAGCAGGGCACTTCCCCCGTGGCCACCGCCGCATGTGGGTGGAGGGGGAGGGTTCGGCGGGGATAGGGAACCGTCGCCCACGACCAACAAAGGGACCGCAGCAGAATCTTCTCTCACTTCCGAGAAACACGCCGCCACGAGTGTCCCATTGGGAAGATCACCATTTCAACCAATGCTTTTGCTATCCTTGGATTTTTATTTCTTGGCGCGTGGGGTCGTCTTGTCTTCAGGATGGAGTATCTCACGGTATTTCGCGTCGTTTTCCGTCGTGCCGCCAGGAGTCGCATGATCGCGAGAGTATCGAGAAGTGCTGGCGATCATGCGACGCCTAGCGGCACGACCGAGAACGACGCGAAATACCGTGAGATATTCCATCGTGAAGTCAAGACCCCACGCGCCAAGAAATAAAAACCCAAGTATAGCGGTGGGCCGGCGCGTTATCGGTGTCCCACCCGGGCTGCTTGTAGGGAGGGACCGCCACCGAGCGCCACTGCAGCGCGACTCGACACTCGTGGGAAGGCCTGTATTTCAACCAATGCTTCGCTAAAAGTCGCGCCACTCGGCAGCGCTGCTGAGTATCTACGTGTGAAGGGGTCCTTAAACCAATGCTTTGCTATGGAGTCGCGCCACTCGGTAGCGCGTGATGTGCACGTGTGAAGGGGCCCTTCAAGCAATGCTTTGCTAGCAGTCGCGCCACTCGGAAGCGCCGCTGAGTGTCTACGTGTGAAGGGGCACTTAAACCAATGCTTTCTAACAGTCGCGCCACTGCGTAGCGCTGCTGAGTGTGTGTACGTGTGAAGGGGCCCTTAAAGCAATGCTTCGCTACCAGTCGCGCCACTGCGTAGCGCTGATGTGTACGTGTGAAGGGGCCGTTAAACCAATGCATTGCTACCAGTCGCGCCACTGGGTAGCGCTGATGTGTACGTGTGAAGGGTCCCATAAAGCAATGCTTTGCTACCAGTCGCGCCACTCTGTGGAGCTGCTGAGTGTGCACGTGTGAAGGGGCCCTTCAAGCAATGCTTTGCTAGCAGTCTCGCCACTGGGTAGCGCTGCTGAGTGTGTACGTGTGCCGGGGCTGTGGCTGTGCAGCACTCACGTGTGCGCATGTCGTCGACGTCGTCGACGGAGGCGTCGATGCGCGCGGCCTCCCAGTCGTCGGCGCCGGCCAGCCCCACCTTCTTGGCCAGCAGGCGCCCGATGGCCGTCGACTGGTTCAGCTGCTGCCCGTCCACCTCCAGCAGCGGCAGCTTCCCGTTCGGGTACGCTGCCGAAAACAACAACGCATCAGCCAAGGAGCATTTCCCAGACAACACATGGGTGAAACTAAATCGAGCTGAGGAGAAAGGAAACATTAAATAATACTCCCCTATTTTTATTAACCTGTCCAATTTTTCTGTGTGAATTCACTAATGATATTCAAAAGACTGTTGTGTGATTATTCTTCACAGTAAAAATTGCCTGGCCTTAAAGAACATTCCAACATATGAAAAAAATGCATGTTTGACTTGTTCCATTTCTCGTCAGGCTGATTGAATTAAATCTTTGTTTAGTTTATAATAAAACTTTTTTCGTACATTAAAACGTATATAAAATTTTCGTAGTGATTTTAAACATACTGGATAATCCAGATATGTCCACTTGGGTAATGAATTTTTCATTTTTTTTTCTAAAAATGTATTTCCTGTAGCACAAATGGATGAATTTTTGCATATTAATGATGAAAGTCAGGTATATTTCATTGAAATATGAAAAATGTCTCGCATAAACCGTTTTTAAATTTTACGTACTAATAAAATTTGGTATCAACATTACTACGAGTATTTTTTATTTAAATTTGTTACTTATTTAATATATACATTAAGGACCTTTTCTAATTTAGTTGATGAGTATAAGACAACATGACGTTCACAAAGAGCTCTTTCAAGATGCAGAAGATCAAATAAACCTGAACAAAGAACTTAGTCCATTTTCAAGCGCATTCAAAACGCCGCAACGTGGCGATTTATGAAGCACCTTTGAATGAACGGAGTCGCACGTCCTTGAAAACGTCATTGGACGCTTGAAATTTCTTGAATACACTCCCAAATAACGGAAAGATATGATCAGTCTAATTGCTGTGAAATTTATAGCTTCATGGAGCAAAACGTTGAACTTACCGCGTGTATCTGATCAAGCCATTGTGCAAAACTGGCAAACCTGAAAGAATATGAGCGATGCAGAAAGAAACAAAACTTTGGTTCATTGAATGAACTATTTGCCATGACCAAGGTGAACGGCGACTGGATTAGCAAAGAGGATGAAAACCTCAAACCACAACTGCATATTGGGAGCAAGGGCCAGTTTGGTTGTTCCACTGGCAAACGTGCTAGTGCAAAGACCATCTACCTATCCAAGCGAAGGAAGGGAACGGTAGAGACTTACCAGCTCAGCTTCACCTCATTGTTCCAAAACTTGCACGGACTCATCCGACAACAGCAATACAGTCCTTGGAGGATGAGAAAGAATTATCAACGTGATATTTCAACAGATCCCAAACATTAGCAATGCACGCTGGAACTCTCGTGCCTTTCTAACCCTTCTTGGTTCATTCTGATGCATGAAACCCTGAACAGGCTGCGTGAAATTTGTTTATTAATTTCCGACTCCTGGGCTGACCATTGGTTCAGCAGTCAACTGTTTCGCTTGGAAGATTTTGATGAACTATCTGCAGTTCTGAAGGACTATCAACAGATCTCAAATGCTTGAAAACACACCGGAAAACTGATAAATTTCTAATCAATATTGTCCGAAGCAACCAGAGCTGTGAGCGTGCGATAGAAGGTATCCAAAATTTGCACTACTTCTGCCGCATCAAGGACAACCTCCCATTGAGATTCATTCTGCCCAATGACATTATCGTGAATAATTGACTTTCATGTCTGTTTGATGACCCAATATAATGTTGTAAATGTGACTCTAAAGCTTGTGTTCAATTTTATATCTGCTTACAGGGACTTCAAAAAAGGCAAAGAAACTGATAAATACAAATTTTAAAATCATTTTGTGCGTGAGGATTTTAAATCAAATCACCCCGAAAGTAAGATTTTAACTAATTTTTAATGAAAGTTCAACAAATTATGATACAAAGAAACGAGGTTCTAAAAAGTCTATCAACCTAATGTCCATATTTCCTGAAATAGTACATATTTCTACAGACTTAAGGAAAGCTCGCATATCGTAGCATATTTCAATATTTTATTTGCAATATGTGCCAACGATATGTATAAATCGTAAATTGGGTATTCCATTCTGAAAGATGAGTGACAAAAAAAGAAAGTACGGTATGAATAATAAAATCGGAATTTGATTTGATGTAATGTCAACCTTTCCCCGCCCCCCCCCCTTTTTTTTTTTTTTTTTTTAGAAAAAGTAGCTTAAAATTTGTATTTCCACGCCCTGTGACGCATCAAATTCTGGCATTCGGTGAGTGAAATCGGAAGCATTTCTCAAGTCGGTGAGGTCAGAACCCCATTTTTTCTCTTATCACGAGGTAGTAAAACAGGTTCTTCATAAGTTGCGACATAATTTAAGGCGTGTTTAAATTAACATGGATCCAGAGGGAGTCAGTGGGTCTTGACCCGCCAAAAAAACGGTAAAAAAATCAATATTATTTGGAATGGGAAACAAAATATACGTTCTTGAGAATATGGTGATTGCGCCATGCGTAATATAAACGTTCTTGAGAATATGGTGATTGCGCCAAGCGTAATATGTGAATTAAATAAGCAGGTTGAAATATATTTTGTCTGTTTCCTGGTGCAATTAAACTTAACACGCCTCCTTACTTTTTTGCAATACATAACTTTGCTTTGTTTTCTAAATTCGTTCATAGTGTAACATTAGAAATAGTTTTAAATATATAGAATACTAAATGATTAAATTTACGCTCTACAATAAGATTTTCATACCCTTCTATAAACAAGTACACCGTGGGACCTTGGGCAAGTTCGAGATAGAATTGCATGGAAAAAAGTAAAATGACACGTCGGTGAAAAGAAGTTTACATCCGATATCGCGGCGTCCTTTTCCGACTCAGTGATGCATTCGAGGAGCCGCGTCATATGAGCTAACTGCAGCCCCTCAAATTACGCGTCATGTGATTTGCTCAACCAGATGGCTCAACGATGGGATGGAACTAGGCCATCTAGCGCTCCCCGACAGAAACAACAACCCACTCAATGCCGGATGTTGTATCGTAACACTTGCAATTGTTAAATGAATTAGCTTTACGGTAAAATATTTCACAGATATATAATGTCAAGAACTTTCAGATCCCACTGGAATGAAGTTGTAAATTTCTTTGCAGATTTTTGGTAAATGTTAATTTACCAGTAAATGCATTGCACAGGTTTGTCCTGTCAGATGTTGGAATGTCGACAAGAAGCCACTAAGGTAGGGTTTGCACGGATTTCAATCATAATCAATATTTTTTTTAAAATTTTTCTGTTGTGCCCAAACTCTTACATTATTAACAGATTTTAAGGCTTTAAATTTGGATTAAGAAATTATCTTCATTATTTTAAGCTGTAATTAACTCCACCAATACTTCACTAATATTTTAAAATTCGGAATACCTCTCGAAATAAAGTTCCTCCGTTGATGGCACACCCCCACCCCCAAACGAAAGTACTGCCTACATCATTTCTCGGCCCTTCTACTGGCGCTTTATTTATTTACGTCAAAAACAGTTTTAAAACTGCGTGTGACGAGCTATGGGGAGAAAGTGAAATTTGTGCACGTTTTCATAATTCTGTGATCTCTATCCTAAACCATATTCTAGTCGAATTTTGGATAGAGAAGAAAGAGCGTTTTTTTTTCAAGTTTTGTTGACAAAATATTCGCTCCTATATAATAAATATATTTTCATAGGTAAATTAGCTATAAATTTGTGCCCTTAACCCTCATCATGTTCTTCATGAAAGAATAATACTTATTGCCGCGACAATATGAAAAACAATTTGAATAACTATATTTCCCACTGAAATTCAGAAGACGTGCACAAATAATGAAGTTACATTAAATGCTTACTAGTAAGGATGGGAAAATGGCAATATAGTATCTTTATTCAATAAATGACATTCGCATTGGTACCTTCGAACCGACTGGCAATAGTTCAGCGACAACACCGTTGTCTCTGATCCGGAGCTCCTAGAATTTTCGATAACAGCTACACATATATAGCTGGGTCGAAGTCAAGCTCTGTCTAGAAGAGAATTCTAGCGGCTGAATTTAGAAGTCTGGCCAAGTAGTAGTTTGTTCATTTTCATTATAAATTACGCAACCTCCACAACGCAACAGGCCAGCCATCCACGCAGGAATCTTCTCTTCTTGCTTCAGAAACATGATCTTGATGTAGGACTCCCAGAAAAGTGAAATTTCAGGTACTACTAGTTTGCTGAGAGTTGAAAGTCAAACCTTCACGAAGGGAATATTAGTAACTAGTAATTAGTAAATATTAGTATTTAATACTGAGTACATGTTTAATGATGTGCATATCGTGTACCTTTTCTTTACGAAATCTGAATATTGCTTCTGGTACACTGACTTTAAAGAAGTAATTTATAATGAAAATGAACGAAATCGATTTAGCTTTGTATGAAATATACGAAGTAGTAAAATATGAGTACTTAAAAAAGAGTAGCGATAGAATATGCAATTTTTATTACACTAACAATGAGGGGAAATCTGGATCCAAAAATTCAGCAGAATGCATGACCGACGTATTCCTTAAAAATCACCCCAAGTTTGCAGATCTTCTAACAACGGACAAAAAATGAGAATCGATAATGAACGTGGTCCCTGGACATTTCTCTTCTCACGAGCGCAGAGGAACGGGGCTGAAGGCACCCATTATATGTGGAATGCAAGTAATAAAAAATAGTGTGAAAATCAACAATAACATGTGTCGGTTAATTCTTGAATATTAAAAAATTTTACATGTTTATGAACGAATATAAAATTTTGATTAAACAATACCATAGAGTCCATGTCCAGCGGGGGCCTTCATTATGCGTTTCGTGTTCTGATACATCAAACCATCCCTAAGCACATGTGATGAATTTGACACTTCTGTATGTACTTTGGCACAACGTCCGGTGAATGGGCTCAGGCCTACCGGCGACGTCCCTGCCTCGCGGCCATGGGTGAAGTGGGTGTGGTGAGCACGTAGACACCCCACGCCGTATTCCGGTCTTCTCAGCCTAAGAAGTGGATTTTCTCATCGTCACACAGCAACATACACTGGGACATTGCAAGGCAAACGCACACTATAGTCTTGCCTCGACCGGGCATCGAACCCGGGCTGCGTACCGGGAAGCGAGCACGCTGACCAACAGCTGCCACGAGGCTTATTTGACACTTGAATAATGTAAATTTGAGTGTTTCGAAAGAACGGGTTTTGTCCGCTTGTGGCGTCTTGAGGCCAGCGCCGTCGCCCGTGACCTCCACGGCGCGCCCTTGCGCAATGGCTGCGCGATGGCGCCACAGCGGCCCCCAGCGGTCACCACACTCGCGGTCAACACTCGGAGGAAGCACCACGGCGTTGTCGATATAAAGCCACGTTTCGGGGCTCCGCGAATACGCAAAGTTTACGGCGGGGATGGTGTAGCGGTGAGCGTATATGTAGCGGACTGCTATACCCAAGTTTGCGGGTTCAAACCCCATCGCAGCCGGGGATTTTAAGGATTATTAAAAAATCCTTCGTACGCCTTCCTTCGCAGGGGAAGTAAAGCCGGTTGTCCCATATTAGTAGATTTACTTGAATGTAAAAACGTCCTCAAGCCTAAATGAAGCCTCTGAGCTAAATTCAAGTTGCCTGTTTCGTCGCCCGAGATAATACCTTCTTGAAAGAGAGTAGAGAAAATTTGCGTGGTTAGACGGAAAAGATCTCATGGCCTGAGTCTCGCCACGTAAAATAAGGCATCAATTCAAAGTCTACCGTTACGAACACAGGTTCGCGAGAAGAAACTATAGTCCACCAGAATTGTCGAGTGTAATGCCGTCATTTGTCAAGGGATCATGGGATCACGATACATGGAATGTGGTCCCAACGAAGGCGACAGTGTGTATAATAAAATAATGCCTTTGGCCAGATACCGTTCGGAACGGTTTTGTAAGCTTTCAATTTGATCGTAGTCGATATGTCGCCGAACTACAGGGAGAGATGGCTCAGGGCATCCACAGATGTCACTGCAGGCCCTCTGACCGGGAGCTCCTAGGTTCGATTCCCAACCATGCCAGGATTTTCGATACTAGCTTGTCAGCGAGGTCGAATTCAGTCGCTGTCTGGAGTAGAATTCTAGCGGCCGGCTGCTCTGATCGGTAGTTTCCGTGGTTTTCTCCAATCAACACCAGGCGAATGCCGGAGCAGTACCCTAACAAGCGAGCCATGGACCACGCGCGATCTTTCCTTCCTTTCCTTATCCTATTCTCTCCTCTTACACACACCACACACACACACAACACACACACACTAATATGCACTACACTACCATACATACCGGGAGGACCGGTCGGGAGCTTACAGCTTGTCCCGGCTGGGGCGGTGCCCCGCTGGAGGGAGATACTTGGTTGAGGGGGGAAAACCCCGCTAGTCGAAGGTACGTAGACGCCAGATCTCGCCATCCAGCGGGGAAAAGATCATCGCCACCTCCCGAGAAAAACACGCACTAACACTTACGGGACTAATGACCTAAGTAGTTGACGCGCCCGGAAACATTAATCAATGAATGTGCCGTTATGACACAGGTTCGCGAGAAAACGATAGTCCACCAGAATTGTCGAGTGTAATGCCGTCATTTGTCAAGGGATCACGATACATGGAATGTAGTCACAACTACGGCGACAGTGCGGACTGCCATCTCTCCATTCCCAAGATGCAGCGTCGTGATGGAAGGCAGCTCTAGTCAGGTACAGTCAGTGTTTCACAATACCGTCGCATTCGCAACTACTTCCATTACCGTAGACTTGGAACGAAAACGTTCGTTGTAAAACTCTTAACGTTTAAAACGATTCAAATCTTGTGCTTGCCTCCATCATCTCATCGTTTTACAATACCCTGCGCAAAACCTCCGTATTCATTCATACCTTCCGTTTCGTTCTGACACAAAGCACTAAAATATAGGCCTTTACACTCTTGCTCAGAATCCCGCGAAGTAAATTATAAATACAAGTTTCAACGTATTATAAAGGATGTGATTTGACGGGGGCGATGACCGGGATTGTAATTTTGATTATTTTTCTCGGCGAGAAAATTTTTCAAACAAACACCTGAACAGCGGAAGTAATTTCAAATGAAAAAACAATAAAACGTCAGCATATTCCTTATAATACTAGTAATAAAATAATTCCTTTGGCCAGATACCGTTCGGATACGGTTTTTGTAAGCTTTCAATTTGATCGTAGTCGATATGTCGCCGAACTACAGAGAGAGATGGCTGAGGGCATCAAAAGATGCCACAACAGTGCCTCTGACCGGGAGGTTCCGGGGTACGATTCCCGGCGGCGGCAGAATTTTCGACACTCTGCCAGATAATTAGGTCGCGTTCTGTTGCTGTCTGGAGAGAATTCTAGCGGCTGGCTGCTCTCATCGGTAGTTTTCCATGGTTTCTTCGATCAAAACCAAGTGAAAGCCCGAGCAGTGCCCTACCAAACGGACCACGGACCGCGCGCGATCATTCCTTCTCATTCCTTGTCCTATCTTCTCCTCTTGCTAACACACTTACATGGGTACACTACCATACAAGCCGGGAGACCGGTCGGAAGCTTACAGTTAGTCCGGGCTGGGGCGGTGCCCCGCTGGTGGGAGATATCTGGTTGGGGAAAACTCCGTAGGTCGGCGCCGGATCTCACATTCAGCGGGGGAAAATCGTCAACTTCCAAGCCAAAAATACGCACAACACATGCAGGATTAATAACTTTTGCAGTTGGCGTACTCACTTTTGCAGTTGGCATCATTAGCAATCAATCTCATTAAAACTTAATGTGTACTGCCAAGACTCGAAGCGCTCTTATACTTCGGTTTTTCTTTCTTGGCGCGTGGGGGGGGTGTCATCAAAATGGAATATCCAACCCCATTTTTAGAAGGGCTACCCTTTCTACATTTTCAGAGGGCCCGGCCCTTCCTCCTGCGCAAACGCCTGTGCAAGTGTTCTCGTCGGTATCACTGGCGGATCCAGGGGGGGGCATCAACTCCCCACCCCAAAAGGCCGAGAGTTTTCGTTTAGCTTCCTTTATTTGGCAATATTCATTTAAATATTTATGTTTTAAATTACGCAATTATTTATACAACAATATTGTATAGCATATCTACAGTACATAATATACAATATAATAATTATGTTTATTAACAATGATCTACAATGGGGGCCATCCCCCCCCAAAAAAATAGGCTGGATCCGCCCCTGGTCGGTAACAATTTCATTGAAAACTCTTTTATACGGGCTGTAATGCAAAGAAACCAGATTTATTATAATCGAGATAAAGGTATGCGTTTTTGGACCTAAAAATTATTAAAAATCATATGTTCTTTCATTGTAATAAATTGATAAGACGTTCCACAAATGTGGCGGCGTACCATCATTCCGTGTCCAACGCAATGTCAGGAAAATGCACGTCGACACGCTCTTTAACGAGAAAACACACAGCTCTCAAAATTGTAGTCTGTGACAAGAAAAATGTAGTTCATTTTTTCGAAAATAATTCCCAAATATACGAAATAACCTTCCACAAACAATTTACGCTCTGATATTCATGTTTAGAGGTATTGTGTACCCTATCTTCAGAGACCAAATAACCCAGTAGTCATCGTCGACGTAGAAAGAGAAAGGTTCCAAGGCAGAGGCGATTCTTCTGCGAAGCAGTTAAGATTTCTGCTGCTACTGCAATATATTGTATTTTTCTGTCAGAAGCGATGGCTCCGTTCGGTCAAGGAGAGGAGACAGCTGTGGGTAGACCCACCATGCCCTTCTCTCTCGATAGGTAAGTGGGACTTCAAAAGTTATTGGTGTTGTATAACACCCTCTCTACGGTACCGCGATCATAATTTGCAAGGGGAAACTAATCTCTAACGTATCAGATTTTTTAGTCGAATAAATGTGGGACAATGAGTAAAGTTTTGAGTGTTTGGGGAACAAATTTAGAAAAAATACGCAAGGGATTGATTGTTTCATCGGAAACAAATGAGTAAAGTTTCAAAAAAAGACCATCGTCATTACGAATGAAAGCACGTTTTTCAAAGCGTTAATAATGGAGAGAAAATGCACATTTTTTTATTATACCGCCGCTGGGGGCGTGGCTTAAGTTGTTCATTGCCCTTACCTATAGATTCTGAGTTGAGCGAAAGTCTGTCCCCAAACAAATCTTGGCGAACTCCGCGTCATTATACTTTTTTGTAGTTCGCAATTAATCACAATTAGGGCATAATTTTCAATCACTACCTTGAAAATCCCGCAACGTAGCTGAAAACATTGGCACGTTTCTGACAAAAAGGTAGTAGTCTATTATTATTATTATTATTATTATTATTATTATTATTATTATTATTATTATTATTATTTATAATAATAATTTAGTACCAATTTATTACCGTAAATCAATAAGTTCATTCTCTTTTTTCTATTTCATATTACAGGTTATATATTTTTCAGTGTAGTTACTTGAAAACACAGAAGCGAAGACTTTGTTTCGCTTATGGTATTAATTAGTTTGTTAGGGTATTAAATCTTCAAAATCAATTATCAGCAAAGAAAGATGTTATGCGGCATACTACACAACGCACATGAAACCCGAACTACTGCTGGAATATTTTCGGGAATCCATCAACATAGAATTTCATTAGCATCGAAAACTATCAAATGTTTACAATTCATTGGAATGTTGTTCGAATGACAGTACTCACTTGGCTTCAACGCAGCCCAATCGTTTGCGAAGTCGATCCTGAAGTCTTCGAACTCGATCTTGCCGTAGGCGAAGAGATAGCGAATGAATTCGCCTAGGCCGCGGAAATTGAAATAATGGAGCTTGTATTGAGGGGCCATGGCTGGGGCGGAGGCGCCGGCGCGGCTGCTAGCTGTGGGCTGTGGGTTGTTCCGTCCGACGGGCTGACTGCGCTCTGGCTGCGCTGGGCTGCAATGCTCTAAAACGGCCGCCGGCCTGCCGATGCGCCGTCTGGGAGTCCTCCCCTCCAGGGCACACATGCGTCCTTGAGCCTCCCCTCCCCTCCTCGCCCCTCACCATCCCCCACGCCGCCCGCGGCCCCCCACCAGGGAACGGCCGGGGCCGACGCCTAAGGCGGAAATTAACAAGTGCGTCTGTCCCACAGCGGATGCACCAGCCACCAACGGAAAATGTTGACGGTGTGTTTACATTGTCATCCGTGGAATGAAATTGATAGAGTTCGCCGGAACCTTGGTAGCGAGATGAGAATTTGCGATAAATAATACACTTTTAGAAGTACATTCATTTTTTTATTATTTTGTAATTCAGAAAAATAAGTGGATTTGTTCATGTTTTTTTATTCTTCGAAAACTTGCAAACATAATGGATAACACTGGCTGATAAGGATCTTGTCCTTCTCATAAAACTAGTTTTATTACGTTCTTTTGAAGTAAATAAGAGACAACCCCCCCCCCCAGGAAATTAGTCTTTTATGGGCAGCGTAGGTGAAAAACGTTTCTTTCAACTTTTTTTAGCCAAAAACAAGCTGCGAAGATTCCATACGTCTTTCAAATTTGTCAAAGTCTTTATAAACTCTGCACTTCACCTCGTTATTAGTATTGGAGGGCAAAACAGGCACAAACCTCTATGTTCAAATCCTTACATCGATCGCTGGGTTACCATAAAATGTTTTCCCAGCGGAGGACATTTTACCAAAAAACGGAGGACATTTCAATGAAAAGGAGGACATTTTATACTTTTGTAGTCCACGATGTATAGACAATGTACTCAACATTTCCAAACCATTAATATTCTTTCATAATCATGTTCGACTTTGCGACATTAGAAATGAAAGCTTCCGATTAGATAACTTCGCCCCCGCACTCATCTTCGTTATCCACCAAACAATGAACATTAATAAGTTTTATATCACAATAAGCCTAATAATCTCGTATGAAGACCATTTATTTGAGTAAAAATATAAATATTCAAGACATGAAGTCCCCTTAACCCATTTTTTATCTAATTATTTCTAATATGTTAAAATGGTTACTTTTCATTGCAACGCCACAAAAATAGGCTCTTTTTATAAAATTATTGAACTTTCCAACATATTTACTTTAACAAATTAGAAATTTTTGTTGTCCTGTAAATAGGACAGTGGGAAATATGGATTTCACTTGGCGTCTCAAGTTTTCATGTCTTAAAAAATTAGTTTTTACATAAAAATTACTTTCAAACTGTTCATTTCATTTATTAATTTTCTTGAAATGATGCACGATATTAATTATTTTTTTGGAACAAACGAAAATTCTGATGGAACATTCCGGTACAAACGAGACACAACGATGTGAAATGTAGTGGCGGCTTGTGACCGAAATGAACTTAAGTGCTACATTTGAGAAATATACAGGTGCAGTACTCACCTAATGACGAAAAGTGAAATCCATTCGTCTATCTTTCATTTTCCTAAATTTGTTGATAACCCTCGTGTTGAAGTCCTCCTTTGCTACCAATCTCTTCTCCACAGAAAGCATTGCCAATGCCGTAAGTCGTTATTGAGACATAGTATTCCGTAGAAAGGTTTTTATTCTCTTTATACATGAGAAGCATCTTTCTGGCTCTGCAGTTGTCACGGGAGTTGTTATCAGAATCTTCAAAAAGGTTGTTACTTAAGATAATGTAGCTTGCAAACTGTTCTTTAATATTAATTGCAGCAGAGGAACGGCACCATCAGTGGCGTCTCCTGGCGTAGACGTGGGGATGCGATCATGATATTACAGATTGAACGTATAATTCCAAATATTTAAAGTCTGAGTCATTCTACTTTACTCTGAAGTATTTTAGAAGTGTATGTTGCAAATTAGACACATTCTGAATCTTCCTTGAAAATCATCATTTTCTCATTGCATGCGCTAACTTACATAAACAAAACAATAAAACTAAAAAAATAACCACAAAAAAGTACATACCTAATTTTTGAACTCGAGATCTATTCGCGTTGTCTTGGTTGTCCATCACTATCTATCTAAAGTTTTTCGGAATAGGGGAAAGAACTGCACGGAATTTCACGAAACCTGTCTACGACATAATGAAACGTTTCACTACTGTTCCCTGCCACAAATAACTCACCCACTACCACAAATGAACTGGATGACCTCGCCATGGCGCACACGCAAACACACTCGCAAGTTATATTCTTTCCCGTTACAATTTCGAATTCACGATTCTCTTTAACATACCACCAACTGGGCAAAGTAGTCTATTTAACGCACATTCAGTAGTAAACAGCATTTACGGTAGAACGCAGGACACACATGACGAACGAAATAGCATCGCACGCACCGTTTCGAGTTCACGGATTGTCTCTGTCATACCATTTCCTTACATGATGGGAATGATCTATTTATTTATTTATTTATTTACGTCAAAAACAGTTAAAAACTGCGTATGACGAGCTATGGGGAGAAGTGAATTTTGTGCACGTTTTCATAATTCTGTGGTCTCCATCCTAAACCATATTCTAGTCGAATTTTGAATACAGAAAAGAGAGGGTTTTTTTTCGAGTTTTGTTGACAAAATATTCGCTCCTATATAATAAAATATATTTTCAAAGGTAAATTAGCTATAAATTTCCGCCCTGAACCCTCATGTTCTTCATGAAAGAATAATACTTTTTGCCGCGATAATATGAAAAACGATCATTTGAATAACTATATTTCCCACTGAAATTCAGAAGACGTGCACAAATAATGAAGTTACATTTATGTCCAGAAGCAAAACAAGGGACCAGCTCAAGGATCAGGGAAACTGGACGAAAAAACCTGATCGAGTTGGGGGCCATCAACCCAGAAACTGTGGTACAATACTTGTTACAGGTTCTTAGAAACTGATCTTGTTCTGTCAGGCCTGCTAACACACATCGAGTTACCCAGCTGTACTGAATCAAGTTGAAATGTGCTTAAGCATAGTTGGCAGACTTGCTTGACTTATGAAGAAAGACAGTCGTGCCGTCAGCCCCCCGCTCCCCGCTTCCGGTCACAATAGTGGCACGTGAGTTCTGGGATTCCCAGGCGTGCTGCCGAACTATGAGAGAGAGGAGGGCATCAGAGGAGGAGGTATGGAAAGTTATTGGGAGGGGATACATGAACGCCAATGAGAAGCCTTTGATGTGAGACGCTATGTCACATCTCCGGCAGTCAAAACCACGCAGCTTGCACACAGCGCATGGCCGTGAGTTCAATGACCTCGCCAACGAAGTGAGGTCGTTCAAGGGATGTTTGTCGTCCCAACACATCCAGCGAGGGGACTAACGCCTATTCGACCGCGCACGTACATGGCGGGAGGGAATAGAGAAACAGAGGACGATACTTAACAGAAGAAAATAAAATACTTTACTTAAAATATTTTTAAGTGATGAAAAACTAAGGGATGTAACACATCACTCGCATACATTGAGCCTACGCCACTGGGCACCATCAATTTGTCTGAAATTTTTCCTTACATAAAGAACACTTGACTCTGCTTTTAATCTAGACTTTTCCAATATATAGTAATTTTGAACTGCAATCTCAAGTTCTTTTTCTGGGAAAAGCTTTCTGTAACCGTCGAAATTGCTGAAATTGAAGAGATTTGCAGCGTCGAGAACTGAAACGGGTTCGTGGCTCAACAATAATCCGAATGCAGATCTACAGTGACCCACTTAAGTATTCGACCGATCTTCTCCTGTGCGCAGAATGCGTGATAAAATGCACAAAGGTCGTTGTAGAAAAGAAAAACACAGCATTTTATTACAAAGTCATATTATCACATATTACTGTGCTGCTAATCATGAAAATGGGTAAAATAATACCATGTAACAAAAAAACCTTGTGAATTTGATGCTTTATTTGTGTGAATAAGGTCACAACTAAACAACAGTGAATATTCCTACTTTTATGTCATCGTTTCTTTGCTTTTTATACCCAATTATATAAAATTAATTGGTTAAAATTATATTAGCCAAGAACATTTTATCTATGAGGTGAATAAACGGTTCAACTGTATGTTATCTGTTTCACATTCATGTAACTGATGAATAATGGCACCTTCCCGTTGTTGTAAGTGTAATCTAGACTGTTTTCTATGTGTGTGGCGTCTATCTGGGATCGAAAGCAGTAAAGCATTGAATAAAGGATGCTAATATCTTCTGCTTAGTATATAGTTCATAGTTTGGTATCCCTGTGGGAAACCAAGACAAGAACTGGGCACCACACGTCGTTTGTGGATGTTGCAGATTGAAATTCGCTGTATCAAGTATTTGGCAAGAACCAACATATCACCTCTTCAACAAAAACGCTCTCCAACAAGAAGACAGGACTAAGAATATGAAATATGGAAATAGAGAATGCCATAAAGGAAAAGAAAAACATATAAAGAATATTTACTGAAGAAAACCGAAGAATCTGCAGCAAACTATAAAGAGAAACGTAATTATGCTGGTAAAACAGTAAGACAATCCTGTCAAAGAATTCAAAAAACTTTAACAATTTCACAAAACTCTTGCATTGCAATGATAACACAAAATGAAAGGTACACTGAATAGGCGAGGCTACCTGACTGATACAGAGAGAAAATTTAATTAGTGTAAACATTGCAGAATGTATTGAAACCTACGAGGCATACATACGTAGGTTTTTCAAACCAGACTACTCTCATAGTACCACAGCTCCTCCTTTTTACACAGCTGTCTAGTAGAGGGTCTCAATGCACATAGAAAAAATGCCCTTCGCTGACGGGAATGCTTCACGGCAATGTTTTTGAGCAGTCCCGTGTCGAGCGATAAGCTGCCCTCTTCACTCCCCGATCCGTCCTCGCCCCGCACTCTCCGCCGGCCACGCCTGCTCTGTCCACCGCCCCGAGAATGTCACCGGGCGCGTGGAAGGTATGGCTGGCCGGGCGGGGGGGGGTGGCGGACGGACGGAGGTTGGGGAGATAAGGGCGGCGACGGTGGTGGTGTTGGTGGCGGCGGCAGCAGCAGCGCCTGCCCCGGCGGCGGCGGCGGTGGTGATGATGATGATGATGATGCCCGACGCCATCGGCGGCGGCGGCGGCGTGGCTGAAGCCGCATGGCGGAAGAGGACGTTCCATGCGTAGAGGCGCGGGGGAACAATGATTAATTAATTTTCTTAATTAATTAAGTAATTTAATTTTTTTAAGTGAGACGCGCGAATTTTGTGTTCGCGCCCCCATAACACACTGGTGCAGCATGGAACTCCCAAAATTTGGCGGGAATACCACAAAGAGTGCCCAGGTGGGCGGAAGTCACAGCAACTTATCCGCGCCGAGAAAAATGTGCTAACAATCCCACTAATCTTGGGCCAAATTAATTATCCAACATAGAAAACGACATTCATGGTAGACAAGAAATAGCTTATAAACTTATGAAGCAATTAAATAAAACAGAAAGAGGTTCGTCTCCACACTATCGACAAAGAGGAGTGGATTAATCACTGTACAAATCTATGGGTAGAACAAGGATCTGAAACGATAAACAACTCCATAAATGAATTTGGTGGAGGTGATCCGTACCAAGGAGATCACTTAAAGAATCAATTGTAGGGGACTTCTAGAATTCCGACTCTTAAATCTGATAAGATGGCCAGAAATACGTGAAGTGGCAACCCCTTGTTGAGTAGGAAAATATTCTAATGCCTCCCCTCCATATTAAAAATATAAACTTGGACTCATCTAGCAATTTGTAAAGGCATTAGATACAGCATCAAATGCAATGAAGAACCTCCAGAATCTGTTCGCCAAACTATCAGAAGCTAAGAAAGGTGGAATTTTTGTGGGCTCTCAAGTAAAAAAATTACTTCGTGAGGACACAGTCATCAGCAAGCTTCTACCAGTTCAAAGAAAGGCTTAGACGAGCTTCGAAGATGTTGTGAATGGTTTCCTAGGTAATCACAAAGTGGACAAATACAAGGATGTGGTAGAAGGTCTTTTGAATAACTACAATCTTTTCATGATACATTTAACTATAGGGTGCCTTTGCCTGTATACATATACATAAATATTTTTTCTCAGACATTTTATATTTTTGTACCTATGTAAATGTAGTTACCTGTCTTGCACATACACACTGTGGGCTTACATTATTTGAGCACAGATAATTATAGGATGTTTTGGTTGTATATATATGTGTAAAATATTTTCTCTGTTGCAATTATAATGTTCAAAATAATCAATATTAAATTAGGTCACATCATTAATCATTTAACTCGCCTAATACATAACACATCCTCATAATATAGATTTCTACTTTGTGATTGTATTATTTTTTGTACTTATGTAAATATCTTTACCTGTTTTTGCCCACTGTGTGATGAATTTGGCAATACAACAGCCTAATACAAGCCATCAAGTATCTTAGTCAACTACTCGTGGATTTAGAATAATTAAAATATTGATGACAACAAAACTGTATGATATTTATATTACTTAATAATTAAGGAGAAAAAGTTGTAAATAGGTGTCTCAGAACCATACAGTTGGCAATATGAACCTAGACACTGACACCGCGCATCCCGTTTGCGGGAGCAACTCAACTGTAACAATGACATAAATTCGTAACATGTCACTTAACACTCTTGCAATTACAGGTAAATGGTTATTACTGTTATCCTTGACTTGTTTTTTTGTTAGCAAAATATTGGTTCAATACGTATGTTTCTAGTTTGTAATGACAAATCATGTAACCAAGTGCACTACCTGTATATTTATTTTGTATTGACTGTATATGTATAGCCCTGAAGTTGGCCAAATAAATGGCCGAAATGTTGGCATTGTAATAATAACTAAATTTCATTGACCTACCCTCACGAGTATCCACACTGTATAATAAGAGGTCAAGATCAACAGAATAATTGTTTCAAATATATATATATTTTCCTAAAATTAAGAAAATCAATGCTATTTCCCTAAATCAATTTTCCTTATGAAAAATTGTGTTTACATAGTGGTTTGAAACATACTGCATTAGAAACAAAAAATAATAAACTTAAACAAGATCTTGTTAAATGGTGTAATATGTGTAGTCATTCTCATTAATTATCTGACTTACTTGAATTTCTTGACTTAAATTACTTGACTTTCCTGAATAATAAAACGTACCAAATTTAATCGTTTTGTGATCAGTCGTAGATGCCAGAAACAAATTTTCATGCCTAATGTTTTTAAATTCCTCATTAATCATTTTGTAACCTATTTTAAATGGTTAAAACGTCGTTTTTCATGCCTAATAGTACCTTATTTCATACTTTTATTACCTATTTTAGGTGCCTGAATCATCAATTTTTCGTGCCTAAAACTCCCGAGGTTTCGTAATGAAATACAGCCAGCTCTCGCGGGGTGCTACTCGTACTTACTTTTTTGTATTCCAGCATCATAAACGACCTTTTCTGTTGCAAGAACTCGTTCATAATCAGGCGTTTTACGGCACAAATGATGACGTATGAGATTTTACAGTACGAATGATTGCGTCATCACACATTCACCCAATCGCATCTAGAGAATTAGGGGGAGGTAGAGGTAAACAGAACAGCCGACCAGAGTTTTTTTGCACCGATGTTAAATACCTGATACATCACAGGAACGTTGTTCGCAAAATTAAGTTTTCATTCTCTTATAAATTTAAAATACTGTCATACAAAAAAATAGCGTATGCAACTCGTTTATAATGTTGCTTTATTGCATTCGTACAAATTTTAAAACTCGCTCCTAACGTCGCTCGTTTTCAAAACATGTACTCATACAATAAAGCCTAACATTATAAACTAATTGCATAAACTATTTTGATTCTCCTAAGTATACTTATACAAAATTATAAAAAGCGATATCCTTGTTTGTTGTTAATGTTATATCTCTCCACGTAGGTTATTTAGTTTAAGGGGACACTTAGGTGAAATTAACAAGATATAGTAAAACTCAACCAAATTACTCCAAATTTGCACACATTATGCAAGAAATAAATCTAAAGCCATATATAAAGTTTGGTTCAACTACCTTAAACCGTTCAAGAGATATTATTATTTTTATTATTATTTTTTTGTTATTATTTAAAATACTCCATGTGACAAATATTTTGACATATTTGACTGAAAATTTTCAGAGATATTCTTCAATTTATCTCAAAACATTTTGTGTAGAGATTTTGAATTATATTTGTTTTAATTACTTAGAAAAAAATAATAATGTTTTACTATTGCAATTTTTTACTTTAAATTTTTCATGTTCATATATTTTAAGCTATAAATACAAAACTAAACAAGATATTAAAAACTCCCTCCATATTTCTCTTAATAAAGTCTTACTAATTAAGTTCAAGAAGTTTCAAAAGGATATATTAAAAATTACATCACATGGAACATTTTGAATGGATAGAAATGATGAAAAATTGAACACAGAGAAAATGAGTTTCAAATATTTATTAACAAGGTTTGACAACTTTTACTATCTGAAAATGTTTAAAATTCTCCTGCCCCATAAGTTGGACCTTCTGCTTCTTTTTTGTGGGCTTCCTGTGCTGATTTTATTAATTTTAGTTTTTTCCTGGCTGTTTTATTGACACCTTGTGCAGCTACCTCACTCTGATGAATTCGTTGACGGTCTCTATTCAAACAGATTTTCAGCCCTGATGGTGAAAGTTTTTCTCCAGTTATATTTTCTTTTAACATCTGGCTTATTTCACATCCCATATTGAATTCTCCTATTGCATTTATTACTGCAACTTCCAATTTCTTTTAGATATAAAAACTTCTTTAGAACACTTTGCCCAAATGGTGCTGTGCAATGACTCATTGGCATTTTGAGTTTTGGCTCTGGTGCATCTTTCTAATAATTCATTGGATGCCAATCTTTGATAGACAGGCATCATTTTTATTACAACATCTTTAGACAAAATAGTTTTCCTTTGAGTTTTATGATTTGGTGGCTTCACACCGGAAGCAAGTGTTCTATTATAAAAACACCACGATTCTGCTCCACCATGACATTTGAAATGTTTAGGAGCATCATCAGTGGATATGCAGTGGTAAATGGTGGCATATATTGCACTTTTCATTTCCTGCACATTGGGTACATTTTTTACAATAACACTGCAATAATAATTTCCTAATTTTGTAATTGTATCCTCTTTCAGGCTTCCAATTTTTTTTCCTCCCAGCGTTACTCCTTTTCCTTTCCATTCTTGAACCACTTTCCTTAGGCCAGACTTCAGCCTCTTCGCCACATGATTTATACATTCTTCTTTAGTGATGTTTGTGTCTCCGTGCACTGAAAGATTTTGCAAATGCAAAAATGTTTTGGCATCCCCATCAGAAAGCACAGTGGTGTACCTAAATTTACTTACAGCTATAGATCTCTTCCACTATACCTCAGCAGCTGCCACCTCCATACAATTTGAGGAGCCAGTAAAATTACACTCACATTCACCAGATGACATGTGATTGTTCTGCCATTCAATGTTCTGTTCTTTATTATTTATGCATGCATTGCAATATTTTGAGAGGACATGAAAATCTATAACAAGACCAATCACTACACCTAACCCGTATAATGAAGAATGCCCAAGTTTATGCTATGTTCCATCGTAGGAAACAGTCAATAATGTCATCTTCACCAATTTCAGAATCTATTTCCATATGTGCTTTTTGAACAGCACTACGTGATGCAGCTAACACTCCTCCTTTCAACTTTTCACTTGTAATGCACAAACTTTTAATGTGATCGCTATAAGCAGGAACACTTATACTTTGTAATCCAACAACCATTGAAAATTGTTCCATAGCAGCATGACCCTTTCCTATTTGCAGGAATCCTTCCACCACTTTACAATTTACATCAAAAGGTGGCCTAGATGAATTATTAGTTTATACCCTTGGGCTACTGTAACATTCATTAAGTTTTGTTTCACAGTTAGAACACATAGTAATAATCTTTTGTGCAAACCCCATAGTTTCTTTTATGTCAATATACAGACTTTTGGAATTACACTGTTCACACACACATCCTTTCAAAATATTTTCCCACACACTGCTGTGAACTAGAGTATACCTATTATGATTTCCTGTGCTTGTATTGTCTTTTCCAAGTTCACTGAAATAAGCAATTTTTCTCTCTGAAGTGGATTGTTTTGATGTTGAAGGTTGGCAATTAATAGGCACTGAATTACTTGAATCTTCTTGTACTACTAATTGTTGCTGATTCAATAATTTATGTTCCAATGCTTTCTTCAATTTGTTGACAGTTTTGCTGGGTCTCTTCTTCTTTGCCCTATATGTACCAAGTCTATTCATTTTCTTCTAAAAACATAAAAAAACAAACAAATTGATGTTATGTATGAATTACAAAATCATAATCTAGAAATTCACATAAGTAATACTTACATATTCTGTAGCTGCAAATATTATTGTCACCAGACAAGATTTATTGCTGTTCTACAATGTATACTCTGTAGGAAATAGATATATCTACAAAGAAACTGCTTTCAAACTACAAGAAACAGGTATAAATACAGTCATTACAGAATACTAAGTATGAATTTATTTGCTAACAAAATTGATGGTGAAATTATTACAGTTAGTACAGTTATACTTTGTAATCCAACAACCATTGAAAATTGTTCCATAGCAGCATGACCCTTTCCTATTTGCAGGAATCCTTCCACCACTTTACGATTTACATCAAAAGGTGGCCTAGATGAATTATTAGTTTATACCCTTGGGCTACTGTAACATTCATTAAGTTTTAATTATTACAGTTACAGTTATTACATTATTACAGTTATTACCTTTGTTGCAAGGTAAACATCGTCTGGAGCTTCTTCACTCTTCAGCATAATTGACATCACTAGTAGAATGCGAAGATGTTGGTAAGGAATTTTGCATGCTTTTATTATGCTCTACAGATTTCAATATTTTGTTTGTAGTATTCATTTTATTTGCCATGGAATGACCCATGTAGCCTTCAGTTACCGCCGTACTTTCTTCCATTTTCATGGTGTGGATCTCGTTACTTTGACAAGCACCCATTATTCCCATTATTAGGGCTACCTGAAAAAATGCAAAGGATTCGTTAGTTAATACAATACAAAATTTAATCATATCTGCAAAACATTTAAATTTATTACCTTTGTTGCAAGGTAAACATCGTCTGGAGCTTCTGTTATGAATTTGTTTACATCATCTCCAGTAAACGTTTTAGATTTTTTAACGTTATAGCCTTCTGATTTTCTTTCCAGAAAAGCACGCAATTTGGGATAAGCGTTTATTCGTTCTCGCTAAAACAATTTACCCTATTAGTCATTCGCCACCCTATGAATGGTGAATATGATTGCTCATAATACTTCTTTGATTTTTGTGGTAGTAACTGTACAGTTGTGGAATTTACAATTTCAATTTCAGAAGGCGTACAAATTTCATTGTCGCTGTCGCTGCTTTCTAGATTCATTTTATGTTGAATTATCAATTCCAAATGTGACGAAAAGCACGAGTACAACAAGAAATAACAAAATCTCACTTGACACTTGCAGTTCAAAAGAAGCACGAATCACGAAGGGAAAGCAATTCTCCCCGTGGATTCCGAAAATTCGAGGATTGTGATTGGTCGACAGGCCGTGGATAATAACATGGAATTCACGTCCACTGAGGAATGGATGTCATTCTTCGCTTAAGAACACACCAGGAATGCGTACTTTATTTAATGGTCATAGAGAAAATAAGTTATTGATTTGAGGTATCAAAACAATGGCACCAATGTCTTTTCACAGGGCATACTTCTCTGACCCCAGGCAAAGCCACATTATGAGTTTTCACCGATACACCTTGAAGAGGTGCCACATTGGATATACATAACTTCAGACATTATAGTGTGTTTTCACTGCAAAAATGGACACATGATCAGGAACTCCCCTATGGAACGAGGAGCAGATCCAGCTGATCATGGGGGGGGGGAAGATAAAGGAAAGCATACGATTACTTATGCAAACGATTAGAAAGCTTTAAAAATGATACTTCGTAAGTCTATTCCAAAATCAAAACTTTATTGGGTGATACAGCAATGTATACAAATGTATAATAAACACTAAAATAAATGCAGAGAACCGTTGCAGTCAGTTTCAAAGAATATTGAAAGTCCAGGTGTTTTAAAGGCGGGAAAATGCTTTTTATTTTTTTAACTGCAGCCCAGTAATCGGAAAAATCTGAAAGAAATACACAACAATTTGTGTGTAAAGAGGAACCTTTGACATTTTTTCCGAGCCTGTTCCAGGCTTCTAAGACACAATAAAAAATATTTCTTGATATTTTTTTTCGAAAATATTTTTTTTTATGTTCGAATTTGGGCCTGAGAAAATATTGAAAAATATTTTTCTGATAGTCCAAGTTGTGTTCTTATTTATCATATTTTTTTCAGTCTGATAAAATAGTGTTAAGTTGTCGAAAAAAATTGAAATAAAAAAAACACGTTTTTGGCTGTATAGGGGTGTGGGTGGTAGGACGGAGGCTAAGAAACCTTTCAAAAATATTATTTTTATGTTAGAAGTATAGTGTAACCACTCACATGTAATTTGGTTGAGGGGAACTTTTTACCATCTTATCGGGGGGGGGGACCCTTTTTGTAAAAAATAAACATTTTTGTTATTATATTGTACATTATTTTTGTAGTGTGTATATGATACTATACAATATTAATTTTGAAATACCTTATTACAGAATTCTAACAAGTACATTTATTTAGATATACATACATGTATTTAAATTAATTTTGCCAAATAAAAGAAGGTAACAAACGAAAACATTAAACCTTATGGGGAGCCGTGGAGCACCCTGGATCCGCCACTGTAGGGAACGCAGTTCAGTCCTTGACCAAGAACAAATACCGTCTGCCCTTCTATTAAAACAATGTCCTTGCAAGGCCACGAGCTGAAAAGAGAGAGTGTCTCTGTCATCCAATTGGAAGCTTCAATATCAAAACTGTAACTCTTAACGAGAGTTATGCAGCTGGAATGGCAGTATCCCTTTCCTGCCAGCTCGTGACCTTGAATGAACATTCTGTTTTAATCGGAGTATATACTTGGGTGTTTCGTTCTTGGCGCACCAAGGTCACGGACGAAAAATGGAGAGGTAAGGCTTTCTCCAACAGGGAGCTGCCATTCACTAATATGTTGTGATGTGGAAGCTCGCTATTGGAGAAAGCCTTCCCTCTCCATATTTCTTCAGTGACCTTGGTGTGCCAAGAACGAAAAATCCAAATATAACGATGACAAAGTCCAAAACGTACCTGTATGTGCTCAAGCGCCCGTCTCCAAAGAAGTTACCCCTTCCATCTGCGACCCGGAACCTCCCCCTTTCCTAACCTACCCCCTTCCCCTTCCCCTGCCCTTACCCCTTCCCCTTCACCCACACCTCCAAACTCCCTCCTCTTTACAGCCCCTGGCTTGCTGCCACAACAGACATCACTGAAGTTGATGCGACCGTCAGTCCCGCATCCATCCGTTAGCAACACTGAAGCAATTTATAACTATCCGGAAATATCTGAGACAGAACTACTTCCCGAAAAATAATTAGGAGAAATTAGTAGAACGAACAAATCCACTTCTAGCAGTCTATACTAACACTAAAATAAAATCTTATCATGAATAACTACAATGGAGAGATACCAAGAAAGTAATAGAATCACATGACAATGCATATCATCTCTCTTTAATTTACTTAATTTACTTGAATCAATTAATGAATGTACTGAGCAAAACTAAAGAAGTTAATAACGTAGCCGATATCGTGAAATATTTACTACAGATCTGTCTGACCTACTCAGAATGTCAAGGAACCTATGTTCACGTTTATAAAAATCGAAATCTTAACCCGGGTGTGCCCTCAATAGGAAGGCTCAGGCCAGTGCCCGCAATGTATCTTTCAGATATAGCAGCAATTTTTTGTGAATGCTAATGATCTGAAGCTCTATTTACTGAAATGCGTATTTTATTCATTTTTGTGCACGTCCCCAATGCAATTGTTAATGAATCTTACACTGCAGAAACCTTGTCTGAACACTTATGGAGAGAAAGGTAAAAATTGACAAAGTACACGGAAAAATCATTAAACATAATGAATGCAAACGTCTGCTATATTGTTTAATAATTGTAATGGTTTCTTGACCTTAATAAAACAGACACATGTTTATATAACAATTTATTTATTATTATTCATGACATTTCGACTCTATTTGGGGTCTTTTTCAAAATAATTATGTCCAAGTTTGTTGACAGTGTGTCATATATAAAGAAAAAGCATTTCGTTAAAAGCTTGTCACTTGGTATAAAAACAGGTCAAGTTGTAGACATCATCCGGACAACTGGTATGACACCTTTTTCTGTGTGCGCACGCCTGTGTGTGTGTGTGTGTGTGTGTGTGCGTGTGTGTGTGTGAGTGTGTGTGTGTGTGTGTGTGTGTGTGTGTGTGTGTGTGTGTGTGTACGCAAACAGATTGCAATTTCTCCGATACGGATTTTTTCTGACACTTTGTATAGACATAGCTAGACATCGGATGTTTAGGGAAATGCCTATTTTTTTCTAGCGAACTTATTTAAAGGCTGATAATATACGTACACGAATCATGACAAATGATGACATATGACAAAGTTTTATAATGATTATTTTTGCTTATTTAAGCATAAATGCCTTTTCTTTAGAATTATTCCAGGTTTTTGCCTTTTATGTATTATTTTTATATACTGTACATTTTTATATACATACCAGAGAATTGGCCATGGTCCAACCTGACCATTCATTACGAAACCTTCGATTCACGTATTTGTATTCTGAAATACGAGAGAATTCCTGAAAGTATACCAACATATTTTTCTCCATTTCCCTATTTCATAAATAGTGGGGAAGCCATGTTCTGAGAAAATGGCTTGACATTACACCGAGGGCATCTTTTGAGTGGAAATAAATATAAATTCCCAGAATGTTTCAGTGTTGCTAATTTTGGACTTCTAAAATATATGCCAGACACATCAGTAAATGTTCAGAAATCTTTCTCTGTATTCAAACCGATTTTGTCTCCCAATCGTTGCAGATTTGAAATTGCGATCCTTGAAAAGTTACTGGTAATATATTGCAATAGAAACGATTAAGAATAAAATGTAGAAGAGATGTAAATATGTATGGAGTTTTACAAACAATTTTAATTTTATTGTGAATGTAATTTATGACAGTGCCTTTTTTCTCCTGATTCTTGACATTTTCGGTGCATTTTTAGGCGTCTAAAAGGCGATTGTTTAGTGCCTAAACATCCGATGTCTAGTCATAACTCGATTTCCGATCAATAGAAATATGAACGTTGGAAAATTCGAGGAAGAGCGGATGTCCTCGAGACAGCTCTGAAGCATTCCATCGCGGTCGCAGGGAGGAATTTCCCTATCGGCGGTGGCGCAACGACGCTCTCACAAGAAATGCTGTGATTACTCATGAGGAAACGGTTGCGCAACCGCTTTATCAATTGGGAGTTTTCTTAGGGGAAGCCTTCCAGACGGCTCTCGATTTGAAAAGAATTCCGAGAGAGACTCTTGTTGGACTTCGACTTGTCTACAAACTACATTTGATCAACGTTATAGTAGTGCCAGCACATAGCCATTGGTGGGCGGGGTCAAGATACTCTTGGACGAAACGGTGGCTGGGGAATGTCACGCTATCACGGCCTGTGAGCATTGCAAGGAAATTTTAAAATACATAATTAAATTGTTGAACTATTCTAAATAGCTGAAAACGTTAATTTCGTAGACGCTAGAGCCTCTTCGTTTTAATGGTGATTTTGTCAATATCCGTGTTGTGGAAATCATACTCATGTGAACATTTTAGTTCTTTCTCAGTGATTTACATATATTGTGGGAAAGAAAAAAAGGCATGATGTTAAAATGAATCATTGATGCGGAAACAGCATCAAGACCTAAAGAAAATGTGCGCAGATAATCTCTTTCCCCACACGTCATATACAGTTTTTACTGTTTTTTGACCAAATAAATAAATAAACAGCACATAATTTCTCGCCCGTATTTTCACGCAAAATTACGCGAAAAGTACTAAAATTTTCGAAAAATTGTACATGACCTTATTTCAAAATTTATTTTTAAGGAACAGATTTCATTAAGGGAAAAATCTCTATCTTTAATATTTTATTTGTAGGAAGATTCCGAAAATATTCTGAGCTTTTGCAATTTCCCAATAATCAGGGATTTTAACGAATATGAGACCTGCACCATTCTCTTAAACGTTCTTCATAATATCCAACAACAAAATTTTATCAAAAACTACGCATTAATTTTTTTTTATTTGGAAAATCTCTCTACTTCGTTGCGAGAAAGTAAAAAGGGTATAGCCGGATAAGGAGGTTAAAAGTGTCTCCAACCCAAATCGATAATCGCGATACTTGTATGAAAAAAAATACAAAATTCCCAAAAAATCAGCTCCTAGGGCAATCTGTTGCAGAGATTCAAGGAGCAACGTGTTTTTCATGTTCTATTTTTTTCTCAGCTTCTACTGCATGTATCAGACTGCAAAAATGGAGAGTCGGTGATAAGTAGTTGCATTTGAAGATAGTTTTGACAACAAAGTTTGGCGCCAAATTCAAATAGAAAAAAATTTGAAATTGATTTTCGACATAACACTGGAGTACTGTCTCAGTTTTTTCCCTAGAGTGTCTCATAACATTCTATACCATATATTTTTTCTGATTTTGAAACACTGTGGACGATAGTGAAAAATAATTAAAACCAATTTTATCAGTTCAAAAATTTAAAATTCGCGCCAAAATGTGAATGAACGTTTTTTACTAATATTTAAATACAGATTCATGCACGACATATGATCTTCAAATCTTATAGGTGTTACATCGGTTATGTACCAAACACAAACAGAATATACATGGTGGAAAAATATATGCGAGCTCTTGCGCATCTTATCCGACTTCAGCCAACGAGCTTCAGGCACCACTTTGGAGCATAATTTTCACAGGAATTTTAAATGTCAAAATTATCCCAATTACAAGTCATTGAAACAAAAACGAATAAGCCTTTTTTGAATATGTCATCTTTAATTTCAACTACACCTTCATCGTGTTACTTTTGCTGGGTCACCGTGGAAAATTGTCACTTTTTGCCACTGTCAAAATATTCCTCAACACTTCTCGTTGTCCATGCAACATAGCGGCCAACGTCTGGTCTGACTTTTCAAGTGCCCGTGTAGTGGTCACGTGGTTCCTAACAGAAACTGGTGCTACGAAGAACGAGCGATAATCGGTGCACCGGCAGAGCCCACCTATCTCTTTCCATCATGGAAAGTGTGACTATGGAATGCTTTCATGTAGGGAATGGAACAATATTATTTTGAACGTGCGAACAGAAGTCGCACCCTTGGATGCTGCTCCCACATAGCTGCGATCACTTTATTTGGCACACGCTCGTTACTTGGCGAATATTGTTAACCTGTCAGAAATTTTCAGTCGACTATTTATAAACGAATGCGTGATCCCATTTATTGAAGGAGGCAGTGCCAATGGTCAATTGTCTATGATTGTCTAATTGTCCATGATTAATAAACCTTCTCATGATTAATAAACCATCTCAGCAATTTGATTTACATTGTAAACATGAATGATTAATACATGTAAAACAGAGTAATTTGATTTATTTTAGAAACAAAACATAAATCTAAAAACAAAAGGAGTTCGATTATTTTATTTCGATAATATAAATGCTTTCCACATAAAAAATCAGCAAAAAGTTGTAAATCATGCTGGTGAGTGAGACTGTTGTATCTGGAACAAAGTCCCTCTTTCTCTCCTTCTTTTGAACGCGGTTTGTGCAATGATTTTTCCGCCGGCAGTGGCAGTTCCTCTGCGAGCGTCGCACGGTGGTCTGAACGGGGTCGAAACGCGTGCCTAGAATGTTAAGTTAAATACCTGTTTATTTAGTGATTTTAAAACGGTTTTTTGAGTGTGACTCTAACGAAACATGTTCTGGATGTGAAATAATAATATTCCAATTAATTTATATTGTTTATTTATCTATGTCGGACACAACACTGCTCTTTATCTGACATTATTGAAGATGAATAAAAAGCTTCATTTTTTGTCCATAAGTAAAGAAACTTATTATAAGAATTTTTCAATTGTTCACGTAATATCAAATATTCCTTTCACGGAGATGTGTTTCCTATACTCAATAGAAGAAAGGTACAATTGACCGCGAGATATGCGTAGTAGGCAACTCAGGAACAGCAAAACAGAGAAAACGGCAATAAAATTGCTGGAATCAACGCCACAAGCTCACCAAATGGCTAGTGACTCATAGGGTCCGGAATTCATTTCAAATTTGCATTTTCCTCCTATACTCAGAAAGTATTTTCTACCACTTGGCATGTGCAAAAAGTACATACAGGTACTTTCCAATTATGTAAATGATTTTCTGATGCACATTTTGTCTATTTTGTTATTAAAATTGTGAATTTTGTAATGCGTTTTTGCATACGTGGTTTATTGCAGCGTACACTTATGTCAATTTCTTGTATCTGAATTATGTTTGAAATTTAAGAGGAAAATGACGATCATTTCGGATACTACGTGTCGTCGAACTCCTCTTGAAAAATCGTAACACTGATGAAATAACACATATGAGATGAACTACAAATGCGAACGAAATAGGACGCGGAAAAGAATACAAACCTACATTTGAATAGTAGGAATACAAGTGCCGAGGGGCCCTCGTAATAGTGTTGAAACTGGCTCTACTGCAAATTGTTCAATGTATTTAGCAGCAGACATCCCAATTGGAGAAACTAATACTTCTGATAGTATTAATTCTGTCCTTCGAAATTTCATTGAGCTGTTTGGTAAGAGTAAAGTGTCTGCGTAAATTGTGAGTGTCTGTAAAAATTATGAGAAAGTATAATGATGGATTAATAATGTATTTATAGGGCATATTTTAGTGCATATTTCAAAAGTCTTTACTGCAATATGCATATATACTATTTAATAGATACAGTGGGACATCGTTTATACGAAGGAATGGGGACCAGGTAGAGTTCAGATATTCGATAAATCGGAGAACCGAACATAAAAATGGCAAGCGAACATTAAATACTGTATGTACTAAAAGGTGGTGGGTTTTCTGCCAACAATGAACATTTCGAGTGAGTGACAGCTGTTAAGCACTTACGATCTGTTATTTATGAACAATGCTTATCGACCATAAATATTAATTTGGAGTCAGGTTATTTGACAATGTATCGATAGTTCTCTTACATTTAAATGTGGATAAAAGCGTTTTTCTGCTAATAATAAACATTCCGAATCCTTAAGCATTAATTGTAGGATTTGTCAAAGTTCACTGAAGACACACGATTGGCTATAGTACACTATCTCGTTAATATTTTATCACTGTCAATCATATCTGGAATCATTCTCAATATTCAGTATTACAAACGAAAATGAATACATATAGTATTCGGTACCTAATTAAAATAATAATTATTCAGGGAAAATATGAGTTCGGATATTTGACGTTTCGGATAATTGACGTTCGGATAATCGACGTCCCACTGTATTTAGTTCATATAGATCCGATCCCTATGATTTTCGTGGCCTACGTCTGTATTCGATGTAGGGAAGTGTAACAGCATTGCAGTGCGGAGCTACAGGAAACTGCTGCATCGGACGCAGACCAGGCGGACAAGTGCGCAGTGAGTGAGCAACAAGTGGTGTTCGCTTACGTAAGAGTGTTGGCGAATCGTGGCGCGTTAAGTTGGAAATTCTGAAGGACCACAGGGTGCTGCAACTGTGAATCCGTCTTGGATACCTGATCAACTCTCTTGTGAATTTCCGTTCTACGACGGCTTCGCTAACCCGACCGCTTTGCGATCTTTGGTAACCGGTGTGCGCAGGAACTTGATACGAGAGCCGTCACACTCCTGAACTTCCGACACAATACGAAATTTGTCGTAATTTTAGAACGAAAACGTTCTACAAAACGCTCTGAAGACTACAAAGAAGAAACGCTCTGAAGATTTGACACGTAGTTGCCTTTTGTGTGCATTATACAGGGTGTCCGGGGAGGAAAAATCGAAATTTCGAAAACAAGCTCTTAAGACAATTCTAAGCGTATTTTGTGTAATAAACTACATGGATATTGCGAATGGTTGAGCTGCTATTAGTACTCAAAATTCGGTTTGAAAAAATTATTTGTTTTACAATACACTGTGCAAATACTCCATACTGACTGCACTGTCAGAAGCAGCACAATGCTATTCCCTTCCCTGTGAATCATGGCGTTAACGCTCAAGACCACAGTCGCTTTCATAATCACATGCTGGCTGCCTTGCATCCGAGCTCCCGCAAAAACGCCTATTCACGCATCACTTCGGCCTCCTTGCTGCAGACCGCGTCGACGCTCGCCCGCCAAGGTTACTGAAGTGCGAAGAGTCGTGAATGCCCGCTACAAACCACGATTTTAACACTAATTAGTGTTTTAGCATTACGGACGAATTTTCGCCTGGGCCCCCGCGCACCACCCACACATACTAGGGCTACCACCATCGTCGCACCCACCATACTAGGGCTACCACCAAAAGCGCGACAGACGTCCCGCTTTTTAAGACTAAAAGTGAATGTCCCGCGCAGTACAGCCCAAATCACACTTTTGTAAAATCTTTCGATTTGAATTGCCCACACTGAGAGAACTGTTGTAGTAGAATGTACTAAATATGTGTAGTGAGCGATCGTATAGTAAATACAATTTTTCGTGTAGTAAGATTCACTAAACATAATTTAGTTTCGTTTAGTAAATCAGACAATTCATAATTGTATGTGAATGAACAAAGAGAATTTTCAGTGGTACTAAACTTTTTTCGTAGATAAAATCATTTGGTAAGATCTACGTTTCATGTCGTCACACTTGCTAAACACTGTTTAGTAAGCACTGTTTACTAAACACTGTTTAGTAAACGTGCGTTCTCAGCAACCTCAGTCAACCTCAGCAACCTCAACCTCAAAGTCAGCGTCCTAGCACGGAAAATTATTGTGAATTCACTAGTGCTTTTCCATCAGATTGTTAGTTTTCCAGAAATTCTCGAAAAACTTGACCGCAGATTTCCCGGCAAAATTTGGAAATTTCCGAAGGGAACTCGATTCTTTTGAAAGTCAGCGTCCTAGCATGGAATATTATTGCGAATTCAGTAGTAAAACGCGTTTTGCCGTAAAATTGTTAGTTTTCGAGAAATTCGCAAAAACTTAACCGTAGGTCGACCGGCCGATTTTTCCCCATTTTTCTAAAAAGGGCTCATTTCTCGTTAAAATGCGGTAAATTATGGCATTTTCTAACGCTATATTAAAGTTTGAGGGAGGATCTTGCTTTCTGAATAGAAATAGTTTGCATAGTAGTTTTGCATAGAAAAGCATTTTTTGCGAAAACCAAAAAAAGCGAAAATTTAACCCCTCCTTATGATTTTGACGATTTCCGAAGGGAGCTGGATTCTTCTGAAATTCAGCGTCCTGGCACGGAATATTATTGTGAATTCATTGGTGAAATCCATTTTCCCATCATATTGTTAGCTTTCCAGAAATTCGCGAAAAACGTGACCGCAGATTTCCCGGCAAAATTTCCAAAGGTATTTCGATTCTTTTGAAAGTCAGCGTCCTAGCACGGAATATTATTGCAAATTCACTGGTAAAACGCGTTTTGCCAGGAAATTGTTAGTTTTCGAGAAATTCGCGAAAAACTTGACCGTAGGTCGGCCGGCTGATTTTGCCTCATTTTTGTAAAAAGGGCTTATTTCTCGTTAAAAGCGGTAAATGATAGCATTTTCTAACTCTATATTAAAGATTGAGGGAGAATCTTGCTTTCTGAATAGAAAGAATTAACGTAGTTTTGCAGAAAAGGGCATTTTTTGAAAAAACGAAAAAAGCGAAAATTGAACGATACCCCCTTACGATTTTGGCGATTTTCGAAGGGAACTCGATTTTTGTGAATTCGAATGAAACCAGTGAATTCGCCATGAAATTCCATGCCAAGCTCCCGCCCCAACATTACACCTCGTAACTATGTAAGTACTTAGTAAGGCGAGGAAGTAAAACGAACATGATTTTCAATATTTCAAATGAAATAACTCACAGGGTATACGTGCACTTCAATGCCTTCAATAGGAGTGCTATTATCAATACACGCGCCTTTACTGCAAAGTTCATAACATTCAATTAAAAACAATAATTATTTCTGTTATTTCCACATAAATTTCCAAATTTACACATTTTGGAGGGAGCATAGAAAATTCATTAAGATTCGCTTAGAATAATGCTACAAGCCAGTTGGAATTTATTACATTGATAAATCGTGACGGGCTGTCATGTTATTAAATCATAATACTTCAGAAATTCTTCCGAAATTAGATATACGTCTTTAGCAGGTAACGTAGTAGCTTTCAGTCACTTGCTGCTAAGCAACTGCAAAAAATGCGATTTTCTAACTCAGTTAATGTAAATATGCAATGTATTTGTAATTTGTTTAAAAGTTTTCGTGTATACCTTGGTTTATGTGTGTTTAAGATACTACGTTTAGAAAAATTGTACGAAGGAAAGGGAGTAAGAAATTAGAATTAATGATTTACGCCTTCAACGGGCCATTGTCATGAATATTTAAACATCATTGTGGACAGACAGCCTTTGAGCATTAAAAATGGCGTTTGCTTTATGATACTGAACAAAATAACTGATGCAATGTTGAAATATTATTACATGAATGAAAAATGAGAAAACCACTGATTAGAAATGTTATTTCACGTGAAGGTACACGTTTAATATTAGCACTACTTATCTGATAGCTACGTCAGAAGATAATTAGCTCATCGAGTCCTTCAATGAATGAATCAATGAATGAATAACGAATGCATCCACGAGAGTTCATATCACCGTATAAAAGATCTAATGATCCTCCAACACTCATGTTGACGCCTTCCATGTCGCGCACTGCACGGGAGACAATAGAACGGCGCTTGACGAGGGAAGGCGCCGGCGCCGCTGCGAGCGCGGAGGCGATGCAAGAAACGCCAGAAATGGAAATTTCAATGGGAAATATAGTTATTCAAATTATCGTTTTCCATATCGTCGCGGCAAAAAGTATTATTCTTTCATGAAGAACATGATGAGGGTTAAGGGCACAAATTTAGAGCTAATATACCTTTGAAAATATAGCGAATATTTTGTCAACAAAACTTGAGAAAACCGTTCTTTTTTTCTGTATTCAAAATTCGACTAGAATATGGTTTAAGTTAGAGATCACAGAATTATGAAAACGTGCACAAATTTCACTTCGCCCCATAGCTCGTCACATACAGTTTTTAACTGTTTTTGACGTAAATAAATAAATAAATAAAAAGTGCAACTGACGAGCAAAAACATTTTTGAGAAGAGCAAAAAAGTATTGTATAAACTACAAACTAGCAGCATTTTTTAACGAAAATAATCATATGTTTGTGATTGCTTGACTGTTTCATGCTTCCGATCTCCCCAACTGCTGTGGTCATTACGCTCGTAAATGTAGTGCATGTTTTTATCGCGAGGTGGCGGCCTTCTAAAGAGCTGCTCGACGGAGTGCAAAAGAAAAGGTTGTCTACGTGCAAAAGACACATGTTATAAAAAGAGCATGCCTCGAAATGAGGTCGCGGGCGACGTCAGGCCCTGACACGCCGCAATAAGAGGCCTCAAGATTTTCTCAAAAATGGCTCAATTTTTTTATTAAACTTGTTCCCGGATGCCATAAAGGGCTTAGCCAGAAACCATGTTTTTTTGGGTCATTGAAACTGAAAAATCTATTGACGGCAAAACGTCCGTCTTTCCGTGTGTGGTCAACGCTAACACCTAAACCGTTCAGCAGATTTTCTCCAAAATTGATATCGATCTGAACGAACTCGAGACTTTGGGAGTTACAAATAAATATTTTGATTTTTGAGGGTACTTTACATGGTTCCTAAAAACCATTTTCAAAATTTTCTCAATAATTAAAATCCTCGATTCTCCGAAAATTGCAAAAGTGCATTTTTTTGTGTATCCCTGCAATTGCAGTTTTGAAGATAGATAATTTATTTCTTAATGAAATCTGTTCCTTACAGACAGATCTTGAAGTAAGATCCTATACAATTTTTCGAAAATACGAGTAGTTGGCGCGAAATATAGGCAAATAATTTTTTTAACACTAACACTAAATAACATTTTTTCTCTAAAATCGCTTTAATTTTTTTCCTTAAACCTTCCTCTTACGTGTATCAAAGAACAGTAAAAATTTTCGGCTCATTTTCGGCGTATTTTTGAAACTTGTAAAAAGGTAACATCTCAAAACAAGAAAGTTGAAGATAGAGTTTTGCCTGAAATCGTCCGTAATAGAAAATGAACACTTTAAAAAACGTCATGTACAATTTTTTGAAAAAACGACTGGATTTTTCCGTAATTAAGTCTGAAATTTATGCAATTTCTAAAAAAGTAATTTCTTTTCCCAAAAACTGCTCCTAATTTTTTCTTTAAATTTTATCCTCATTTGTGTCAAGGCACGTTAAAAATTATGGTGCTTATACCCGAGTTCAAACCTTTCCGTTCCTCTGTAGGGAAGTGGTATTCCTGACGGGGAGTTAACTTGGAGGACCTGAGGAAATAGGATGGGTAGTTGGAAAATATGTAGGAGTTAACTTGGAGGACCGAGGTGCAGAAATAATGTTTGCTAGCTGAAAAAAAATTAATGTTTATGTAGAAGTACAATATGGCGTAACACTTAGAAATAATGTGAGAAAGTACGCGCTGTTGGAGCATCACTTGCATTGTAGTGCTGCTCGAAGAAAAATAAATCTAGAAGTAGTAAATGTCGCCAAAGTTTAATACGATTATTCTTTGGAGGAAGTGTTCATACTTAGTCATTTTCTTGTGTTGACAGGAAAGTTGTCTTTTTAAATATTTTAATAGATAAATAGTTTAATATTTTCCAATGTACAGACGACGTACCAAATAGCGATAAATACAATTGTCTAGTCTGTTCTTAATATTAGCTACCGTAATACAAAAACGTACGTTAGTACACCCTTGAGGATGTTCATGAACCAAATAAATAAATTTTCACAAATTTCCTCGACGTTTAAGAAATATGAATTTCGATTTTTGTTGATTATGTTTTTTGACATTGTTGATTATGTTTTTTTTTTTAAGAAAAAATATTATTAATATTTAAAAGAGAAGCTTATCAATACCCGTTTAAGCTTACCTACTGATACTGTTGTGGGTAATGTGATTATTGATTGAATAATCACTTTGGTCAGAACTACCGCAGTACATGGCGTCGATCGACTAAAACGTTGAATCCTACATTTAATTACTGAACGTAAATGGTACATTCTCTAGATCAGTCGTTTTAATGTTTCTCAACGTATTGTTTCAAGTACTAGTTCATCTCACCACAGCTCTGAAATGAAATTTAAGAACATGTGGTTTTCGATTTATGTGTATAGATTTACCAAGCTTGTCTTTAATAAGCATAAAAAATATAATTTGAGATCAGGCGCCACGCTACAAAACCCTTTATTAAACAAAACCGTTTATTAACCCTTAAGCGCGCGCGTCAAATTTCGGAACATAAGTGAGCGTGCGGCGCACGGAGTGCGCCAAGCAGACTTCTGTTTTTTCTGCAACTATAATGTGATACTTGTGTTTCAATTTATGGCACATATCACAGTCAATTATTAAAGGCACTGCCAATACATTAGAACTCACTTCTTCCTCCTCGTATTCGAGCAAAAGTTTTGTAATGCGACATGTTCCTCTTTCAAAATCACCCCTGGAACAAAATTTATTGTTTCTCAAAAGAATACGATTTGAATTTCCTAGTTTGCGTGGAGTGAATTTGAAAGGATTTTTTCCATCAACGTGGAGAGATCAAAGTTCATAACAGAAGGATAGTTTGCGACTCTACATAACTCTATGCGCGGCGCACAGTATGAGACAGACGGTCCGTCGATGACTGATCCACCAATAATTCAATCCAGGATTGAGTGAGGACAACGAAACTTCACAGACGGGAAGCAAAGACTACAGTGAAAGGTTACACGAAGTGATGACGAATGTCGACTCATTTATCGGAAATGGCGCAACAATTTCCGCCGATGGCGCACGCCGTGCGCCAATGCGTCCACTTAAGGGTTAAAAAATAGTTTTTTTTAAACTAACAAGATTAGATTAACTGCATGTTCATGATTAACAATTGACGCTGTGTCCATTGGGAATCGATTTCTTAAAACGATAATATATACCAATTCAAATGAATGACGATTCACCGAGAATTCGCAAGACCCTCCACTACTGTGCTGTAACCGGAATGACATGCAAGGCATCGTGGAGGGGAGGGACCGACCCCAGCGTCGTTGCGCCCAGGGTCGGGCTGATATTTGCAAAGCGATACGTGCGTTGTCTGCTGGATCGATTTGCATATCAATCATTACTCCGCGAAGCAACAGGCACCTCAAGATTAGAGACACAGGAACTGACCTAGACAGTGCGAAATACTTCTGTAATGTATCCTCGCCAGTTGCGATTATCATTGAGGACGAACGACGACATAGATCTGATTCCTTAGGATAGGTTTAGCCTCCATGCATTAATAGTTCACTGGCCTACGTAAACAAGACAAGTTTACTAAAAATACGAATACAACACTCTGGGGTACAAAGGAATGACTTCTTATACAGAAATTCAGAATTCATCGATACATTTTTCTAGAGCAGTAATGCAAATGGGGTTGTGCAGATCATGTACTAAAACCATGACTTATACTGAGATTTCTCTTTTGCCCCTCAAGAACCCTCTTTGCGATAGAATATTACACGGTATTTCGCGTCTTTCTCGGTCTTGCCGGTAGAAGTCGCATGATCGCAAGCACTGCTTCATACGGTCGCGATCATGCGAAATCCAGCGGAACGACTGAGAAAGATGCGAAATACCGTGACATATCCCGTCGCGAAGATGGGATTTGAGTGGCCTTGAGGGGCAAAGCAGTTGCAGTATATTTCAGAGCAATTATGTGACGATGATTAATCACTTAGACTTCTAATTGAGGGATTTTATGGTTTGACTTTGCGTACCTTGTCACAATCCTTCTATTACACGGGATTCGAATCCTCAACTCTTGAGCAAATAGGTTTCAGTTCAAGCCGCGAACGCTGTTTAGGTCGCGCACATAACCCTGTTATGTTCTGCTACTAAATGACAAGCTGGGATTTCAACTCAACAGTTGATTCTCCAAACATTGTACAACATAAATCTCTTTGTACCGAAGCCTTTTCCCACAGAACAAAAAAGCAGAATTACAAAGTTTTATGACGAAAAGCGCCTCACTTCCGTGCGCCTCCCGGCACGGCTTGTACGTAGACCAACTCCCGTGCGACTCACGGCACGTTCGTAAACCAACTTCGGTGCTCCTCCCGGCACGGCTCGTGGAATTCCGGCGGGGAATTAGAAACTCCCGTCGGGGTGCCCAGTGTCTTAATGATGCATCGTTTAGTGAGGTCGCTGCAATGAGAAGACGGATTGGGAGCTCCGTGGCACCCACAAATAACAACCCGGGTTACATCGATATGGGCTCGGACTTTGTCTATTTATTTTTTATTTATTTACGTCAAAAACAGTTAAAAACTGCGTATGACGAGCTATGGGGAGAAGTGAATTTTGTGCACGTTTTCATAATTCTGTGGTCTCTATCCTAAACCATATTCTAGTGGAATTTTGAATACAGAAAAGAGAGTTTTTTTTCGAGTTTTGTTGACAAAATATTCGCTCCTATATAATAAAATATATTTTCAAAGGTAAATTAGCTATAAATTCCTGCCCTGAACCCTCATGTTCTTCATGAAAGAATAATACTTTTTGCCGCGATAATATGAAAACTAATTAAATTTGTTCAAAGAATTGGTCGGCCCGACCGGGATTCGAACCCGGGCCTTCTAGTTTACGCCCAGCTGCTCTGACCACTAAGCTACCGAGTCAACCAAACCTTTGAACAGTTTTCACGAGCGCACTATCGCTCCTTATATGTATATATCCAACAAGGTGACGGGATGGTGACAATTAAATATGAAAAACGATAATTTGAATAACTATATTTTCCCACTGAAATTCAGAAGACGTGCACAAATAATGAAGTTACATTGATGTCCAGAAGCAAAACAAGGGACCATCTCAGCATTTGCTCAAGGATCAGGGAAACTGGACGAAAAACCTGATCGAGATGGTTGTCGATGCTTGTCGTTGCAGTGCTCGATTCTTTGAGGATATGGAGGACTTGACCCGGCGCATATGAGAGGCGTACAATTACTCCAGCACCAGCTAGTAAGCTTCGATTTTTTTCTTGTATACTGTCTATTGTATTGGTATTGATCATCAATAGTAAGCTTCGAGCTGGCGAGGTGATCCCAGCTACGTTATGGGTAGTTGTCCTGCGTCTTGTTCCGGCTGAAAACCCCTACGCAAAAAGATGCCTGGCACAGTACTACACTGTAGAAGAGTATACACTGTAGGAGAGTAACATTTTCAGTGTTACGTATTATATCAAAGATATTTATTCATTATACAACATTCATACTGAATCGATAACATGATGTATACAAAAGTGTCATTCATTAATCAGAAATGCACGGGAAAGGAATAATGTCACGAAGCTCCCAAAATTATGAGTAGTTATACCCACGTGAGCCAGCATTATGATATCCGACAGTGTAGATCAATGAAGTCACATTTCTATTAATCTACACATTAACTTCACTAAATCAATAAGAAATAGTCATGGTTTAAATTAATAACCACATTACAGAAAAAGCAGGCATAATAGTTATTTACAATTATGGGGCTATTCCTTGGTAACAATTAAATGCAAAATTTTAATTCCATAAAAACAGGGCGAATAAAAAGTGAATCTAGGGGAACATGAAATTAATACAATACAGTTATCAAGAAAGACTATCTCCAGTTACAGAAAAACTATGTTCGAACAGGAAAAACATTCAAAACGTGAGAAAAAAGAATGCAAAGTTACAATAAAAAATTGTTTGCCCAAAAGCCCCAATGGTCAGTATAAACGTCGACAGGATTTCACGCAATAAACAGATGTTGACAGTGATATTCAAGTGCACAGACCAAGCGTTGTTGACTCGTAAGCATGGACCCTGATCGCTGTACCGAAGTAGATAACTGAATATAAAAACGAAGTATCTAAAGCGACCGCTATATTTATTTCCTTTTTGTATGTTTCTCCTCCCTCCGTCTCCTTCGTCTTACTTATCTTCTCTTTAGTACAATTTGAGAGGCTTTTGCCAGCTTCGCACACGCGACCGCCCACTCGTTGCGATGCCAATCTGCGGGAAGCCAAACAAGGAAAGCTGCAACCGAGCGAGGGCTGGGCGAGCGCAAGGGTCAAGTCTAGATAGTGAACGAGTGCTGGCAGGACATTCAACCACTTCCCGATAATATCTCGTGTACTTATGTTGTTGGTATAACATCCAAGCAGATTTGTTAGTTTAACCCACCAGGAAATTCTGACAAAACCCATTCCCCTTTGAGAAGGATTCCATGGGTCAACATGAAAAGTCGCGAAATGAACATTGAAACTCAGTATCGTGTACTAATAAAATTGCTCACCAATTTTGCCACGTACAAAAGAACCATTCACCTTGTAATACAGGGTGCGCAGGCTGTCATACCAATTGTACTACAAACGATAAGAGTGGAGTGCTTTGGAGAGAAGTCCCACCATGTTACAAGATGGTGCCAGTTTCTTTATTTTCTTGAGTCGCGACATGCTTCGTATTCTCTGCCACATACATTCTTTTAATCAAAGTAACTTTTTGTATAATGTTGTCGATAGCAAAAGGTTTTTATTATATTCTGATCTATTTCTTCTCTCTTTATATTATCTTGGAATTTTCATTAAAATTAAATGAGCTTTTAATGAAGAATTTGTAATTAATTAACGTCAAATCATTTTAAAAATCATGCTTGAGCTATGTGACACAACAGCACATACCCTTGAGTATTGGTAACACATATATATATAATATTCCAATGTCTATCATACTGAAAAATTTATTCGTTCTCCTTTCAATGAATGTCTGTAGTGATATCATTAAAACGAACAGTTCCACTCAAATTGTAGACATTCAATTTATTTTTCATACAACTGTGCTCAATTTATTTATACAACAATTCGGCTATACCTTACAGCCATCTTCAGACATCTGGTTTAAGAAATGAAAATTGTATAGAAAATGGATTATTGCAGTTATACATTACTAATACGGTTGTATCATTTTTACTACATTTACTACAATATAATATCACATTATTATATAGCATCTTATATTTATATAACTTGACAGAAGCTTACCTTTTTAAAAAATATAGTTGTTAATGTCCGTTCGCTGTAACTTCACTCCGTATGTAAACAAACTTTGAGTGTATCCCTCCGCTCTGTAGTTCGTGATTGGCTACGCCATTCGCGCCACGACCATAGTCAAATGCCCGCACGTGTCACAGCCAGAACTGTCATAGCACATTATTTTCACAAGTATTTCTTAATACGCCCAAAATACCATCCAAACTACTCAGATATTTTTCTTAAATATCACAGAACTTATATTTACGTGTGTTCTTGCAAGGTAGCAGTGACTTTCGCCCGAAGCACGAATTTCAATAGAACATACAGTGGCGTTCTTTTAAAATTTGTCAGTCCCGAATCTTCATTAACCACATCAAGAATTTTACTTTATGTTGGAAATTCTTTTCTACAAAAAAATATGCACATCAATACGAATGGCAGATTAACAAATACATCGCACTCGCCCCACCTCTTTTGCTCTACATCTCTTCTTACGAGGAGAAGTTACCTTTCCGATGACTTAATTCATTGCACAGTTTTCAACACTTCTGACAACCGACACCTGCAATTCGGCAGTCATTTCTTCCACCTGCCACAAAGTCATTGGCGGATTTTTAGGCGCTAATTATTCAAACACATCAATACAACCTTCTTTTCACCACTTCTGAGGGATATTTCCTGCGAAAGTTTCAAACCGGATTATACCGGGAAATGCTTCACTTATTGTGTTCGATGAGGAAACAAAAATCAAGGCAATGAGCACACACACCTTTCACTAACCAAACAAAAATACAGCTTTATTTTAGAACTTTCTCATTCGGAATGAAACTGCTACTGATAAAATTTGGCAGGAGCGGCGCCGAAGCCTGGCGAACGAACGTTATCTCAATGAGCTCCGTTGGCAGCTGAAGGTTGGCAGTTAACGTCACGCTCGGTGTCTGATTTACTTCAAGGCAAAGGAGAAAATTATTTCGACTGTTTGTGTAAAATTCTGGAAATAAATCAATTTTGAAAGGGACCTAACTACTATAGAGCACGACGCCCTGAAGGGGAGTGCGGTGTCCGTCAGCCAATGAGAACAAGCGACGACCACGTGCATTTGTTTACGTGCTGAGTAAAGTTAGAGCGAACGGACCTTAGTACTATGTTTTCAAGCGTGAAGGAAGGGGGTGAGAACAATGAAGAAGAAAAAAATAATTTTAATTTTGATTATTAAAACGAAAAAGCAAGTTGTCATAAATTCCAGTGAAGCTATTGAATTCATAGTATTTAATGTTTTATTCAGTTTTATGTGTACTTAATACTATAATAATAATAATAATAATAATAATAATAATAATAACTCCACCTAGGGATTACACGAACCTGCAGTTGGTGGTGGAGCTTGAGTACCCCCATGAGCTTGAGAGCCATGTCAGTGGTGGCCTAGCTACTGCTAGGGCCTCCCTTGCTGAATAGGTTGAAGGCCAGGGGTCCGAAGAAGAAGTACTCCATTTTGAGGTGAGTGGGAAGTAAGTAGAGAGGGAAGGGGCATGACCTTTGGACTTCCTGTTATCGGTCCATGGAGGGTACAGGAGAGAAACTGGGTTGGCACAACCAGGCCACTGATTAGAGTGGAGGCCCGAACCTTGCATTAGCCAGCGAAGGAGGCTGCCTTCAGCAGTCAGTGAAAATCCCGTAGGGTTTAGTAATGCCGACTGGCGATCGGAGGGACCCCTTGCTGGGCCCTGCGGGGGGATGCCCGAGGCCACTACGGATCGTAGTAACGGATGGCAGGATACAACCCAAAGGATAAGTGTGATCTATGAACTCGAATTGCTACCTGCGAATCTTCACTCGAAACCAATGAGCAAAATGGATAGAACCTTATGTAATGACCCAATGTAATGAACCTTAACGTGCCTTGTTTTACCAATGTCCCATACCTGCTCAGAAACCGAGCTAATGTCACCTTGTCGACATCTGGCCATCCCACGGATGTTAGTCCCAGGGACCAGAGCTGGCAGTAGCTCGAAACCATCGTTAGAGATGGACACGGGATGAATTAAAGGAGGTGATGTAGTGCTTTTACTATGCAAAAGCGAAAAAATGGGGGGCTCAGAAATAGAAGTTTTAAGATATGGTGAGAGCGGAACCCAGATATGAGACCTACCCTACACTCAAAAAAGCTTGCCAGTCAACGACGATACATCTCAGCAGTGGAAAATTCACAGCAGAAACAACTTGCAGACATCCAGATAAACACGGAGTATGTTCTTCGATCAAACTATCCACATGACGACCATTTAGTACCATCTAATATCCCTGAAAACGATGGTACCCTTGAAGGTTCATCTCTTCCAAATGAAACATCCGTCAGTGGGTGAAAATTCATCTGGCCATGAGTCACCACGATAAGGACATGTTGCAGGACCTCCTCCGACGCGAGATGGAACGAGTTCGTCTACTTCCATTCGAATCTCGTGCACCGTTGAGGAGAATTTACGAAAATGCTAAAGCTAAGAGAGTGATAGAAACAGCGAATTCTGTCCTTAAATGAGGTTGTACAGACCTCAAGTAGAGATCTAGATATTACTGAAAATCAATCACATCGTATATGCAGCAGGATATCTAGTATCTCAGATAATCTGGGGCCGGCCAAGAACACCGATGGGCGACAGCCAGACAGAGTAAAATGCTCCGTACCTCCATGGATGAAAAGAATTATGAAACGGATAGCCGAACACGGCGTGAAATATCACTCCTAGCCGAGGCATCTTCTAAGTCAAACCACACGTATGAAGTTCAACAAAAATACTCCATGTTCAACAAAAATACCTAATTGACAATGATACAACAAGGCTAATGGTAGCTGAAAAGCTAGAAGAGAAAATCCAAGCATGGGCTCAACGAATAAGACGGTACAAACGTAGAGAAGATTTCCGTGTGCAGACCGGTTGTTTAAACAGACGTGAAGAGAATCTATCGCAGTCTGATGCAAAAACCGAATGGCAATGCTGCCCCTCCTTTAAAAGATGACGTCGAAACATTTTGGGCAGGAATCTGGAGGAAACCAGATCCTACAACAAAGACGCATCTTGGCTTCAATCTGAAGTTGATGCTGCCAATGGACTTGTGGAAACAGTGGAAGATGTTCACCAATTCTCGGAAGAGGACCTCTTCCAAGCAATTAAGAACATGGGAAACTGGAAATCCCCTGGGATTGATAAGATCCAGATTTATTGGATTAAGAAATTAACAGCAATACATTCTCATCTAGCAAAGGCTGTTAATAAAATTTTAGAAAACCCAAAGGAACTCCCGGAATGGCTCACACGCGGCATCACGTATTTGCTACCCAAAGCGGGAGACAGCTCTTTGGCGAAGAACTACAGGCCAATTACTTGTCTGCCAGTACTGTACAAAGTTATAACTGCAGCCATAGCTGACAAAATGTATAGACATCTAGAGAAGAATCATCTAATGCCAGTTGAACAGAAAGGATGTCGTAAAGGTTCTTATGGCTGTAAGGAAATCTTGCTACTGAATAAAGTCATTTTGAATGATGTAAAGAAACGAAAACGTAATTTGAGCATGGCTTGGATTGACTACCAAAAGGCCTTTGATAGTGTACCACACGATTGGATTTTGAAGACCCTGGAGATCTATCGATTTCATCCTAGACTTATTGAATTTTGCAAGGCTAGTATGAAGTCGTGGAGTACCAGGTTACTAATCCACAGCGGAAAGGAAGCAGTAGAAACCAGAAGTATTCAGATTAACAGGGGTATTTTTCAAGGAGATTCACTATCCCCTCTGCTGTTTTGCATTAGTTTGATCCCACTATCGAGACAGTTGTCGCAAGCTGACTTTGGTTACAAGCTCCATGGTGATGAAAGGCCAGTATCACATTTGTTTTACATGGATGATCTGAAAGTGTTTGCTAAGAATGAAGCGATTCTCTCCCAAATGCTGTCTGTCGTGAATGACTTTAGCAATGACATCTGCATGAAGTTTGGTCTTGACAAGTGTGCAAAAATCAATTTAAAAAGAGGCAAAATGACAACGTCAGAGAACATTGAAGTTGATACGCACACTGTGATTCAAGATCTTGAGCCAGGTAAAACTTACAAATATCTGGGCATTGAAGAATGTGAGACCATCTCGAACGACACAATGAAAGAGAGAATTCGCAGGGAGTATTATAGAAGAGTGAGACTTGTCCTGCAGTCCGCTCTGAACTCCAGGAATAAAATATCTGCAATAGGTAGTTTGGCGGTGCCTGTAGCCGAATACAGTTTCGGACTAGTGGACTGGACTGAGCAAGAAATTCTCATCATGG
>JAHLJT010008446.1:303597155-303718384 GCA_031308135.1 Acheta domesticus | reverse complement strand
CAACGCCCGTGGTTCATACTAATCTTATGGCTTACTAGCACGTTGCTGAATCGAACGAGAAATCGAAACATATTATATTTTTCTTGAGTGTGAATGAAGACGAATTACACCCGTCATTTGTCAATATGACGTCAGATAAACAAAACAGCGTGTGTGTTTGACTGATTAGTGGCTCAGTGATTAGTACTCAGCTTCATCGCTGCTGAGTCTTCACACGTTGAAGTCTCCACACGCAAGGGACCTCGGTTAACTTCAAAATACAGGACATTATTGAGGTTCTCTTTTGAATTGAATTTAATTGAACTGAATTGGCCGTATTTTATTTGGCGAGGCTCAGGCCATGGTGCGTGCTCTTCCGTCTGACCACCCAAATTTCTCTACGCTCCTTTTACCTGCTAGCGGACAAAGAAAGTATTCCTGGGGCGACGAAAACAGGCGATTTAATGATGAATTTAGCTCAGAGGCGTCATTTAGGCTTGAGAATATTTTACATGATGTAAATCTACTAACGTGGGACAGCCGGCTTTACTTCCCCTCCGAAGGAAGGCGTACGAAGACTTTTTCGCCCCCCCCCAAAAAATGCATTGCTTTGATTGGGTTGGAACCAGCGAACAGTCCGATATGCTAACCGTTACAACCATCGCCACCTCTAGACCATGCATTTCTTCGCCGCACTGTCGTTCAAGTCTCCTCTGTGGAACATCCTCTGGTAGTTAGGTCGTCTTCTGGAGTACTTCTTCGTCTGATTCCTCCCTTTCGACCTGTCCGGCAAGGCAGGCCCTACCAGCAGCACCACGACGCGTCGTGGCCGTCGCGACGGCCGGTATAGCTCTCAGGATTACGAGGGTACTATAGTTCCAGCACTCGCGACGTCATGTACTGCTTAGATGCGTTTCGATTTAATTTATGTTGTCAAAGAACAGTAAATACTCTACATGACATATGGAGAAGTATTATCTGTGCATGTTATCTTGGGCTCCAGAAATTCTTTCGCACATTTTAACCATCAATGATTATCAGTATCAACAAAGCGAGGTTAGCAAAATTTGAAAAACTAGAAACTTTCGCTTCTGAGTAATATAAAACTTACTCGCATCGGTAAACGAACTACAGATATGGTTTTTTAGTATTGCTATCAAAATAGAAACCTACACCCCCTGCTCTTCTTCTACCACGAAGACCCTCCATATCAGGGCTCTTACGTGTTTCCCTCGCTCTACAATATGATCCTGCAAGATGAACATGGAAACAAGGAATTTGGAGAGTTAGTACATCATGAGGTAACCAATGCTGTATAGCGCATAAACCATCTATTTGATATACATTCTTCTGTAATGCTTCCTCGATAAATTCAGTTTTATTTGAGAGATCGAACATTTTGATGCATTAGAATCTTTGCATGTACCCACACGGATATTTTTCCGCTGTATCAGACTTCAGTTGCTATTGATTGATGTCAATTCTACCTTGCGTGCGTGGTCGAAGGAAGTTTCGTGTGCCAGCAGTGCCAGGCGGTGAGGCAGGTGTGACGGCAGTGGGAGAAAATTGAATAATGGGAGAGTTAGTATTAGGATTAGGTTGAGAGGATAAGGTGATTGTGTCCGAGGAAGGCGCGGAGGATGAAAAAGGTTTAGGTGTGGGTGAGGATGGGAATTGGATACGACATTTTGGAGGTAGGGAAAGGATGCGTTTTTGCAAGCTCGCTACCGTGTAGTGCATGTTTTCCGGTAAGGTTCAAGTGAAGACCATGCCAGATGAAATGCTTTTCTATGAGAAAGCTCAAGTATATCCGTTGCGTTTTCAGCTGGTTGTTTACTGTCTAATTTCATTCCACACTGTTGATTGATTGATTGATGTTTCCGGGCGCGTCAACTGCTCAGGTCATTAGTCCCGTAAGTGTAGTGCGTGTTCCCCCCCGGGAGGTGGCGATGATCTTTTCCCCGCTGGATGGCGAGATCTGGCGCCGACCTACCGTCGACTAGCGGGGTTTTTCCCCCAACCAAGTATCTCCCACCAAGCGGGGCACCGCCCCAGCCGGGACAAGTTGTAAGCTCCCGACCGGTCTCCCGGCATGTGTGGTAGTGTAGTGCATGTTAGTGTAAGTGTGTGTGTAAGAGGGAGAGGATAGGACAAGGATGAGGAAGGAAAGATCGCGCGCGGTCCGTGGCCCGTTTGTTAGGGTACTGCTCCGGCATTCCCCTGGTGTTGATCGGAGAAACCACGGAAAACTACCGATCAGAGCAGCCGGCCGCTAGAATTCTCCTCCAGAAAGCGACTGATTCGACCTAGCTGACAAGCTAGTGTCGAAAACCCACAGTGTTTGTTGAACCACTGAGTTGAGAGTATAATGTTCGTGTTTTGGGTGGAACGTTGTAGTTTGTCAACATGTTGGTAAGGTGTAAAGTGCATTCCCAAATTAATGACATTCTTCCCTCCTATGATGATGACTGTTTCCGTTTTGTGAGAGGATTTATCTCAATGATCACGTCGCAATGGTAAACCTTCCGTTAGGTTTAAACACCCCCATGACAGAAGATGAAGGGGTGTCTCCCACTGAGCAGAGAGATTTGTCGCCCATGGCTGTCTGCTAAAATGTTTGGTGTGCTCAGTTGGAATGTCCTTCGTTGGTGAGCCAGATTGCGCATCTCTACGTGTATTTGTTACTTTGCGCTATCTAGCCTTTTTTGGTTAGTTTATTGATGAACGTGTCGATGATTGAAGGGGGTAGAGAGGACTGGGAAAACAAGTTAACTCATTGTGACAATTTAACACAGAAAATCTTTTTCCAGTCGTGATTGGTAGTAATGATTCCAGTGGCGGCTCTACCATAAGGTCACATGGTCACGTGCCCTCCCACTTGTAAAGGAAAATATTAATAGTGGACTGAAATGCGTGTCATGTTATAGAGTAATAATTCTAGAGAATTTACGTCAAGGTTTTCACGGGCGATATCGATACTATTTCACAGCGCTGATAACGAGGTAGTTGTGGCAACAGGGCGAAGTCCGCAAGCTTCGTGTGACCAGCTCCCTCCCGTTCAGCAAAGTTTTTCCCCATAGTGCGACGAAAAGAGGGAGGGGGTAATGCTCCCTTAAGGCCCTTCACGGTCACAAGTTTTTGTGACTGCCACTGCAAGCGCCACTTTGCAGATGTACAACAACGCTCGTAGTGGCTGAGAAATGAAATGCTTATTAGCTCAGGGCCCGCGTAAGCTTGATAATATCAGCAGCTGTGAATTCTGTGCGAGTTATTTTTTTCTTGAGCGTGTGCGTTTGTTGTTTCAATTGAATTGTTTTCTCTTCTCATTCAGCCGAGTTAATACGTGAGAAACCAGTGAGGAATTTCAAGTGTTTTTCAGTTTACAGCCCTTATACTTCAAAATAAAAATTTTATTTGTTATTTTTTTGTTTTTTTTCGTGCCCTACCTGGCCTTAGGTTTAGGAGCCGCCACTGAATGATTCTGTATTTGCTTTCGCGGACTGACAGTTGGAAGGCTCTGCTGTATTGTCTCTTGTTGTCTATGTTGTGAACGACCTCTTCGTGTCGACCCTCGATATGTTGTTCTAGTCCATTGTTCACGTGTGTGAAGGCTTTTAGAAGGTCGACTTTGAGAGAGTAGAGAGTAGAAAGGGTAGAGGGACTAGTATCTGTGTGACGAACACGCACATTCCATTCATCCGAGTGAGGCAAGGCCTGCGGCCGGTCCAGCGGATGCTGCTCCGGCTGACACTGCGCCCGCGTCTTGGACCACAAGAGCGGCTCCGGCTGCGGCAGCGCTCGTGACTAGGGATGGCAAAAAACATCGTTATTTTGGACTAGAAAGATCGATATTAACATCGATGTTTTGTGTTCGATGTTTTCTTAACATCGATATATTTTTCCAGGAACATCGATATTTTCAAAAAGAAATCACGATATAAATGAAATTTCAAGGAACTATTATTTTGTTAATTACTGAAAACCAACAGCCACAGACGTCTACCATTGTTGTCGACTTTTTAATCAGAATTAGACGTTTTGCAGTCAAAAACCGGCTTGCAATCTTCTATTTTTTTCAAATATAGGTTCCAGTTTTTAATACATTTAATATCATGGAGTTTGAGTCAATTTCAAGCAAGAATAGCATTTCGATGATTTATGAACGAAAGCGAATAAATGGAAGAGTGTCAAAGACCATGTCCTTTATTTTTATTTTCTTCTTTACATTTGATAAAGATTATTTTTAACAATTTATTTATACGTAACTAAACATATAACTCATTTAAGCACTATAATTAAAATGGAAATAGGATGGGAAAATACCACCTGTTACATTTAAAACATCGATATTTTTGTCGATGTTTTCATGGACATCGAGAATCTTCTGGGAATGTATCAAAGTATTAATGTTTGGGTAAACTTTTGCCATGGCTAGTCGTGAGTGCGGGTGCGGCGGCGACGGTAGCTTCCTGACGCGTGTGGCAGTGGTTGCGGCGCAAGTGAAGGATCTAGACGGTGTCGAAGCCTGTCCGGGCGCTGTGCTCCTCGGTGGGGGAGCGGTTAGCGTACTGGCCTCTCAACCAATGCGCGGGTTCGATTCCGGCCGGGGTGCGTGAGTCGAAGGGCAGAAAAAACACAGGAGCCTGCTGTGGCCAGCATTTGAAGCTGGCGCGTGCGCAACTGTACGCCGCACGCCACGGAACCCGCTCGCGCGGAACGCTGGCCAGCGAGCGGGGTAAGCCTCGAGGCGAGGCTAACCCGGGCCGCGCCGCCCCTATTTAGGCGGGAGCAGGCGGCGGCCACCGCAGTACGGAGTCACTGTCAACCAGTCGCGAACCACCGAGTCACCACGAGAGAGGACAGCGTGCCAGGGGCGCACGCCGAGAGGACGCACCAGGAGTCATGCGGGTCCGGGCAACACCCGGCCTGACGGAAGGCAGCCAAGGGACCGTGCAGGAGGCACGGCTGGATTGCGTGCCAGGAGCCGACGCTGAGAGGAAACACCAGGAGTCGTGCGGGTCCGGGCAACACCCGGCGAGACGGAGGGCAGCCTAGGGACCGTGTTGGAGGCACGGCAGGATTGCGTGCTAGGGGCGCACGCCTAGAGACCGCACCCGGAGTCGTGCGGGACAGGGCGACACACGGAGGCGGCGTGTCGGAAGTGCACGCCGCGGAGCCACGCCGGGAGGCATGAAAGACTGTACTGGAGCGTAGCACCACCCTAGTAGCCACGCACCAGCCAGAACCAGATGAAGAAGCCCCCTGTACTTTGATTGTATGTGTATATGTGTTAGTAAGTGAATAAACAAAGTTAAGCAAGTGTGTACCTTTCATTTGGTCAAACATAACAGAGCCATGTCACGCTTGTGGCATGTAAAAGAACCCTGGCGGATGCCGAGCAAAATGAAATCCCTCCCACAACATCCCACCCTAACGAGATCTCACTTTCTGCTCGGATAGTGAACTGAGCCCGACATCTGGCGGAGGAAGTGCGAGTCAAATCCCAGGGGCGTGGACGGGACCGCCCGCGAGGCTCGCCTGCTCGAGAGGTTCTCAGACCCGCGTCCAAGTGTAGCGTCGTGGCGCGCTCAAACGGTGACAACACGCGGCAAATGGACGGATATTAAACAAGGAGCGCAGAAGATGGCGCATGGGGAATTTCTGCCCACCGCGGACACGACGTGGTACGGCAGAGGCAATGGGGGCGGCGGGTAGGGCCGAAAGGCCTATATAACGGCACGAGAACAATGCATCCGTCTTCTTATTTCTCAGAAGCGTCGGTGTGCGGTTGTGCGTAAGTTTGTGTGAGTGGCGCACGTGAGCAAGGGGCCGGCAATTCATTGTCGTGAAGCGTGAGACATGCATTAGGTCTCAGATGTGGAGCGGAGTGATAGCCGTTCGATTAAGTCTCTCCTAGTAGTGAGATCTATTTAGTTAGTTAATTGTAAGCAGTGAAATTTGTTATTTGTGACTACGGTCCAGTTTATGAATAAACTCGCTGTTCTTACAACCCACTCTCGTCTGTGTTTCGATTACACCCGTATGACGCCACACGAAGAAGCCAGGGGCGAACACTCGTGTGCAGAACAACTACCTAAGGGCAGTCTTCCCGCTAATAGTCTTCGGTCTATTCGGACAGGGCTTCGGTAGTAGGCGGAGGTGAACTTCGCTCAGCACTTGTAAATACGAAAATAAATAATTAAATTGAAATTCAGGCAATGTTACAAGCATTACCTACACTAATATCTTTTAAATTATGTGTATTTGATTTGAATGATTTTGTTAAAGAATGGTAAAAATCTGTATGTGATGTATGAAAGAGGTGTGCGAAGAACGAGATGTATTTACGTTAATTTTTACTACGAAACTCTAAATACGAAACGCTACGCATAACTACGAAATTCTAATTAATATAGTATTTAACTGAATGTAATATTTAACTAAGTATTATACTAGGTATTTAAATGTGGTTGATAAATTGCGAAATAACTTTAATGTGTTTAACACAATAGATTTAATAATTATTATTACGATAAATACAATGTACAAAGTTACATACAATTCAACCACACAAACAACCACTGTATTGCAACGGGTGCCCGTCTGGCAGAGCATGATCGCGGTTTCTCGCGTGGTGGGGGGAAGTGAGGTGCAGGTGCGACAAACTACATAAAGAACAATTTGCCATAATTGGGTAATAGAACAAGAATAAACATTTATTTCCTACCCACGATCGGGGAAGTTACACTTAAAGTCCCATGAGATGGGATTACACCCTACCTAGTGAGCTCGGGAAAATATGATCTAAAGATTAATATTAGTAATAAAAAATAACCAAAGACAACCATATTTAAACTATGTTACGATAAAAATTCCATGGCGCGGCACCGCTTAACTCAAAAAAGGAATAAAAACACATGAAGAGTGATAATATTGTTCTCCGCCTCGTTTCGAGGGGAACGCCCCAAAGCGCGGGCGAACGGCTGGAGTCTTAGCTATTCGTGTAGGCGTGTACCGGGGGTGCACGACGCGGTCGATGACCTCGGCGTCTGCGAAGATTGTAGACACGCGGCGAGCCGCGGGGTTGTAAAGCCGCTGGGGGAGGCTTCTCGGGTGCCCATCAGGCAGCGGCGGCGAAGATGCGGAGGCCTCCCTCCACTTTCACCAGGGCGCCGTTACAATTCAGGAGTCGCCCTACGTCGCGGCTCGGACGCGCGGCGCGGGACTACTTAATCGCGAGCACGGATCAGAAGCCAGATCACGGTATTCGTGACTCGTACACTCGCATTTGACAACGAGTTAATAGTTCATCGAACACACGAAAATGAAATCGGTTTGGTGACCGGTGCATTCAGGCATTATTCGCTCATAGAGCGAATGAAAAGTCTCTGCAGTGCGAATATGGCAGACAAATCTTGTCGTACGGCCTCGCGATCGGGAAGTAAACGGTTCACCATTAGAAAAAACAAGTTCACGGCCTCCACGACCATGCAAGAAGTTTCTTCTCTCGCGACTAGCTCTCAAGTGTCTTTTTCAAAGTTTCTGAGAATCCGTTCCTATTCGGATCTCCTCCCCTCCTAAGCTCGTCTTGGGCTCGCTGGCCTACTTTCAGGAAATAATTGTCGTCTATTGGCCGGAGCTTACTGCGCCGTAGGAATATTCTAACAAATCGTGGTTCGTAATTTTGTGGATATTTCCTCGGATGTTCTCTCTCTCCTTCCGTCTCTTTCTGACGAAACGCAGCTGCCCCGTTTGACGGTTTACATCTCCTGGGAGCAATTATCGTATGGCAAGGGTTAGGATTTATTCGTATCAGTGTGGCAGGCGTGACGACGGGAGCGCGCCGGCGAGGAGAGCTCGCTCAGGGGAGGGTGGAGGCGGAATACAGGGGGGTATTCAATGCGAGGGGGGCACGGTGCGGTCGAAAAGGCGGATTGTTGTAAATTTTTCTCCCAAAGTAGGCGAGGGGCGCTGGAAGAATGCGACCGTGGCGGCGGAGAGGCGGGTGGGGGAGGTGCGGTTGGGCGCACGTGCGCGTGCCAGCGAGTATGAAAAACAAGCATTTGCTAAGAATTTATTAGGGCGTCGTTACATGCCGCCACAGTATATATGTATATATAAAGTTTAAATGTGCTTACAGCATCTAGATAATGTATATAAATTGACATGTCTTTGATAGCTAAATGTAATAGTGGCTTCTCTCTCGGTTTTGTATATAGCCCTGAGAATGGAAGGGTGGCGGCGATGGTGTAACGGTTAGCGTACCGGACTGTTATACCCAAGTTAGCGGGTTCAAACTCGATCGAAACGATGGGTTTTCAGGGGCGAAAAAATTCTTCGTACGCCTTCCTTCGGAGGGAAGTAAAGCCGGCTGTCCCATGTTAGTAGATTTACTGTATGTAAACGATCCTCAAGCCTAAATGACGCCTCTAATCAAAATTCAAAATCGCCTTTTTCGACGCTCCTTCTTTCTCTTTACTTCATTCTTTTAATTTAGATATTACAGTGAATGTACCTACACGGAATACGCTCAAATCACAAAAAGCATTAGATCAAATTATAATTAACTAAACTAAAACTACACATGAAATAATAACGAATAATCTAGGTTACAGTAATCACGATGCACAAATTCTTACAATTACTAAGAACATAAACACTGACACAATCAATAATACACGCATGTGCAGAGCATTCACTAAGTAAATATATAATTATTTACGGACTACTTGATGAAGGAATCATGGGACGCAGTTTATAACGCTGTTGACACAAATGAAAAATATAATTTATTTTTCTCCAAGCTTTCAATTCATTTTAACGCGTGCTTTCCTCTTAAAAAGAGAAAATTAAACATTTCAAGCGAAAGTAATACTTGGATCACACAAGGAATTAGAACATAGTGTAAAAACAAACGTACGCTTTACTTTATTTCTAAACATCATAAGGTATCACCCTGTTTCCATATATACTTCCGAGAATACAAAAGAATTTTAAGAAAAGTAATAGTTCAGGCAAAAATAATGAAAAATACTCAGGACATTTTGAGCGCTAGTAACAAAACTAAAGCAATATGGGATATCGTAAAAAATACAACCACATCATCTCGATACCTTGTAGAGAATGTTATTTTAAAGGATAATGAAAGAGAAACGAGTAATCCGGAAAAAGTTGCCAATCTCTTCAACAAACACTTTTCTATAATTGCGTCTGATCTCACGAAGGGACTAAAATCACAAAATTCAACATCTTACACTTCCCAAAAAATTTCGAATACGATGTTTATTTCCGAAACTTCTCCCAACGAAATCCTCAGAATAGTCAGTAAACTAAAAAATAAATATTCATCTGGTTTAGATGAATTTCCGGATTGTTTATTAAAAACTTGTGCACCTGCCTATATCCGTTAACTCACATTTTCAATGCTTCTTTATGTACAGGAATATTTCCAGATATTTTCAAAACAGCAAAAATTAACCACTGTTTAAAAAAGGGAACAAAAATGATATTCAAAATTACCGGCTAATTTCTCTTTTGTCAGTTTTCTCAAAAATATTAGAGAGGCTTTTCTACTTACGAATGAAAACTTTTCTCAGGAAAAACAAAGCGTTTTCAGACTCACAACACAGTTTTAGAAAATCAAAATCTACGGAAACTGCCATTTTTTCTTTTCTCAAAGATGTTCCTTCATCAATAGACCAAAATGAAGTAGCCATTGGAATTTTCTTAGATCTTTCGAAAGCTTTTGACGTTTTTGACCATAACATCTTGCTCTCAAAATTACCTTCGTATGGAATTCGTGGTATTGCCCTAGATTGGATCACTTCGTACCTTAAATATCGGACTCAAAGAGTAGAAATACCATACTGGCAGGAAAGGGCATTACATACTTATATTTCCAATTCTTTGCCAATTGATCATGGGATCCCGCAAGGTTCGATCTTAGGTCCTTTTCTCTTTCTATTATATGTAAACGATATGCCCTCATCTAATGAAAATGGAAGAACGGTTCTGTTTGCTGATGACACGAATGTTCGTTGCAAAAAAGAAGCAGTAAATAGTACAATTTCAGAAGTTTCAAATTGGTTTAATAATAACAAATTAATTATTATATTAAAATATTATGGCGTTCGCTTACTGCCCGTTTGCAGGCGTCTTCCATGGTTCGCTGCCTTTCCTAGTTGTCTCGCTCGCTGCCGTGCGATGCCTGGTTGGCGCGCTTTCGAACCGGGTGTTTACAGCTGCAACAATAATGAATTAGTTTACGTTTGCATTGTATACGTTTTAAAAATATATTTAATACGACTGTAACAAGTAATCTACTTCAGCTTCCGGATCAATGACCTCCATCTCGATCAGGTTTTTGTTCAGTTTCCCTGATCCATTGAGCAAATGCTGAGATGGCTTCTTGTTTTGCTTCTGGACGTAAATGTAGCTTCACTGTGCGCACGTTTTGTTGAACACTCCTTTTGCTTGTAGTTCATTTACCGTTGAAATTGATTTTCTATAACTCGGGAACAAAAATTTTTCAAATATTTTTATTTTTCTTTAATAATTATTTCTAAATTCATTTTTTCGTTTGTTTTTTTTAATTCTGGCCCTCAAGAAAATGTGCGCAGATAAATCTTTTTCCCCACACAGTCGTATACAGTTTTTACTGTTTTTGACAAATAAATAAATAAAAATTCTCCGCTAGTTGGTGAAAGGACCGTAGCGAAATTTGCGTGGTCAGACGGAAGAGCATGGCCTGAGTCCTCGCCACGTAAAATAAGGCCAATTCAATTAAAATCAATGTAAATATATTTTCCGAAACGTTGGCAAACAACCACGGTTTAGTTAATTTTGCTCGTACTGACCAAGCCCCGTTAACCTGACACCAACACAATATATTGGTCGTTAAGCATTCTCCATCTTTACACAAATCAAAATTATGTCTGTGACATAGTGTGTAATAATAGTACTTTAATCCCTTGCTGAGACCGGTTTTGTTCGTGTAACGGCGAAATTCGTGTTAAGCGAGTTCATGCTGACATATCTCTAGCGTGAGTGTGAAGATAATGCGCATTTGGTTGACGCTTACTGGGTTATATCTCCAAAAACAGCAAAGTGGTGACAAACATTTAGTCTAGAAAACCTTTGTAGTTTCTATTAATTGTTATTTGACTAATGTATTAAAAATATAAATGTAAATATAATTCAACGTTTTCCTGAGTTAATTTCATTCTTATACATTTAAATAGGATATCATTTGATTGTTCTCCTGGTTTTTAGTTTGTATTCCTTGAACGTGCAAAATAAATATCGTTTGTAATATCTTGATGAAAGGAAAATAATAATTGTGTTATTATTCTTTTGATCACCAAACGTCTACAGACGGTGGTGATCATTAGAGACCGGATTTTTATGTAATTACATATTTTTTGTCTTTGCACCTACCGTTCTCAGAATTGTAATCTTGGCGAATCACAGCCCTCCTAACACAATATCGAATTTTTTCGTTTCATATTTTTACATATTTAGTAGTATATTACATATTTTACATATTTTGCTGTTTTCACAATATTTTTTCTTATTTTACCAATTTTCTTCAATTTAATTCCTCATTTTTTATGGAAAAATGTATTTTTTTTTTAAATCAGCATTTTTTCTACATGATTGGGGAAATCTAGGTGTCCAAAGCATTATTGACACCGCTTTTTGTTATCTGTAACCTTAATTTCCGAGAAAAATGTGTGATCACTGACGTGTAACACTCCGATGAAGATGCAGTGTATGTTTACTGGTCGTAGATCTCGCCAGTTTGTGCGATGGCTTCTATTGCGAATAGTCTGGCTGATAAACTACTGTGCTGGATTACAACAGATTAAGCTATTAGTACTGACGAGAAAATTGTATGATGTAAAGTAAACAGGTTTTTCTAAATGTAATTTCTTGCTATGAAAATGGTTTTAAATTTAGAGAATTTTAATATTACATATTACATCCGATTTTCCATATTTATTACATATTCTTACTATTTTGATTATATATTTTTGTACATATTTTGACGATTTTTACTACATATTTTTCCGGTCTCTAGTGATCATAAGCAGCTGCGTGGGTGCAGTGGCCCCCTCTCGTGAAGCGGTGCGCCCGAAACTCGCGCCCAGGCCGATCCCACTCTCTTCGTACTACATGTTTCGGACATGGAATGAGGGAGAAAAAGGAAATTTTGGGAGAGACATGTGGAAAAGATGATGGAGAAACGTGGAAAAAATAGCGGAAAAATATGGAAAAGATGGCAGGAAAGGAGGAAAAATGAGAGAAATGTGATGGGAAAAGGCTGTTTGAGGATTCGATATGGCATTTTTCTCAGTATTTAAAGCGGTTCCTGAAAAAAGTGCTAACAGCTGTTGAAATTGTTATTCTTATAAATTTATATTGGGTGCACACCTACTGAGGCTTAATTGGAGTTTGCCTCGCAAATCAGTGTCGCGAGATCCCCATTGCGTTCATGTTTGTTTCTGTTTGAAAGTGTTGGATTACCCGGAAATTCCCTGCTTAGAATAAAAAACAATGAAACACGTTCTCAATAGATGAAGGCAAAAACTGCCTTCGTGTTGAACACACTCCACCTGCGCCGCCTCGTTCGAGTGGGAATCTCCGCATCGCTAATACACTGCGTTAAACAAGAGCGGCGGGGGGAGGGGTGGGGAGGGGTGGGGAGGGCGGGGCGGTCGTAATGGCTGAGGGTGAACGGGGGTCAGCGGGGGCGGGAAAGGCGTGACTGGGGACAAGGCAGCTGTGGGCGAATGCTGTGCAGGTTGACGGGCGTTTCCTTGCGAGGGGTGCGGGGCGAGGAGGGGCGGGGGCGGGGCGGGGGGCGGGGCGGGGGCGGGGCGGGGGCGGGGCGGGCTCGTGAGGGCGGTGGGTGGGCGGGTGGGGGAGGGGCGGTGGCGGTTCGGGAGATGTTATCGCATCAGCGGGCGGCGATGTTATCTTGGTCGCCCAATGGGCTAATGAGGTAAGCGGGGCTGTCGCCGCGCCGGTGGCGTTCAGAACCCTGTGGCGGTGGCGCTGAGGCGGCAGCCGGCGCCGCGGGACGGGCACAGCTCAAGCACTGGTAAGCAGAGGGCGGCAGCGAGAGGGAGGCCAACAGAGTCGCCACCAAGGTGTAAGATATTGAGGTGTGTCAACTAGCCGCCTTTGGGGCAAATGTTCAGAAGCCAGTTCGAGGCTAGTTCCTCGCTTGTCCGTACGGTGCGCACGATCGGTTTGGGTCACGGTGTAAGATATACATCTTAAGATGACATCTTAATCTGGGGCTATTGCACAGTTTTACAAAATATTTCATACCCATTTTCGTAACTTTTCGCTTTAGAGTTTACCAATTCCACCGCGAAGCAACAAATCACTGACTTGAAATTAGAAATCAGCTGGCCACAGAGCTGTCGAATGGATCACGACCAATCACGACCTTGCCAAATGAGACCCAAAGATCGCATCGCTTATATGAAAGAACTGCGAGAACCAGCCTCACATAAGCTTCAGTTTTAGACTGGGAGTGAACACACCTATATATCTTACACCCTGGCCGCCACCAAAACATTCAGTTCCGATCGTTCTCGCCGCGACACCACCGCGCCGTTACGGCTGTGTCCCAGAATTCTAGTTCCGTTTCTGCCATTATCAACAACGAACGATACACGATAACAAATGCTCTTTTTATTCAAAATTGGTATTTTACGATCGGTTTAAATGAGATCGAGTTTGAAACATATATTTTTATTTTTCGGGATATGTAATGAAGTCTCAATTACATTTTCAACATTTTCTTAAAAATAACTCCAAATTTTTGGATTTACGTGTCCTCGGTTAACGTAAAGGGCGCTTAAAGGAATGGTGTTCAAGGTTATTTACCTTGAACTGTATGAATTTTCGAAAATTACAAAAAATAAAAAGAATACGAGAAAATATGTGGTGTATAGCACCTCTAGTTTCCCGTGAGAAGTGAAATGTCAGTTAACATATTTTACCCAAACGACTCAATCTCTATTGCTAATTTTCGATGGGCGCCAAAATCGAATGTCATCTCTACAGCCTCTGGCCACTTGAGAAGTTTTTACAGTAAACCCTCATTAACACGAATTCCAAGGGACCGAAATAATAGGAGCTCGAGTTATAAAAGTTATGCGAGTAATAGAAATGTCTGTATTACCGTAATCTTTGCTGAGACCGGTTTTGATCGTGTTACGCCGAAATTCATGTTAAGAGAGTTCATGCTAACGAGGGTTTGCAGTAGTTTCGTTAGATACCTAGACACCGGGTAAAAATACGAAAACATCCATATTATTAATATCCAAATGTCGCAGAAATTGAAAAAAAAATGCAGTCTCTGGCCCTGTGGAAGGTGTCTATGGTTTCGTTCGCTTCCCTGAAACTGGGCGAATATCCCAAACCAAGTTTCGATTTTAACAGAAAAATGTAAATGTTCCATTGTGTTATTCCACCTAATCGCTTAGTGCGCTTCGACTGAATTATCACACTCAGTGCGTTACTGCTTACGACACAGCTGACGTCATGTGACAGCCAGCCGTCTGCCATTCAATGTTTACCATTTACGTATTACATTATGGAACAACAATTTTTTAACATCTTTGGATTTAAAGAACTGTTGTACTGTGCATAAATATTGTGCTTTGTTATTGCAATATCTGTGAAGACTGTTTTTTAAAATATTTAATTTATTGTAGTGTTATAGGTTGATATTTTATTTGTTATTATTGAGCAATGTACGTGCTTCTTTTTGAAAAAACATTTTGGAAAAGCATTTCTGCTGTTGCAAGCTACTATAAACATTTCCCTTAATTACACCGTCAAAAAAAACATAAAGACGTATCATAATTTGAGGGTTTGGTGCAATAGGCTCTACATCGAAACTTTTCGTGTTTGAGACAAACAGCCTTTTTTAGCTTTTCAGAACTCGCGAAGAAAAATACTGTACGGAAACATGCACTACAGTGGCACTACGATGCACTCTTTTGTTGAGGGGTAGAGACTTGAAGTTTCAGCGCTCCGGCCCCGGCACCAAGAGGTGGAGGCAAACCCGCGCGACATGGAACAGGGAAATGGAGCCGCCACTGTGCAGGGCATACGGCTGTTGATTTATGTTATTTTATTTTATTATTAAAGGTCGCGTCAACAGCCAGGTCATTATCGAGCACAACTGGATTTAACGTTATGGTGATGATAGGGGGGGAAAGGACGAACACAAATACAACCATGCCCGAGGCGGGACTCGAACCCGCGACGCTTCGGTCCGAGATCGCCACGCCACTACTGCCTCAGCGATCTCTGCCACCGGGCATCGGCGATCTCAGCCCTTTCCATCCACTCTTTGCAGCGCCGCTTCAGCACGTGTATTCTTACCGAGCGGGGTATTTGTATTTCCCTTCATGACGTACAAAGAGAAGTCGAGATTTCTCGAACAAAACATTTTCGAGGGAAAACGTTTTGCATCCGACTTTCTCAAAAAAATACAAGAGCCTGATTATATAAATAAATAATTGTCACCTTGTTGGAAAGCTATTACGCTCGGAGAATATGTTCCGCAGTCGTATAGAATCCAAATTATGAGTTGTTACTAAGGAGCGATAAGTCGCTCATGAAAACTGTTCGAAGGGTTGGTTGACTTGGTAGCTTACTGGTCAGAGCAGCTGGGCATAAACCAGAATGCCCGGGTTCAAATCCCCGTCGGGCCGACCAATTCTTTCAACAAATTTAATTATATAAATAAATAAAACTAAGTGTATTGCACTATTTCACAGAATGGCCCGCTCCTGTCCGGGGTGGAGGATGCGAGTGTCGCTGTGGGCGTGGGCGTGGTGGTGGGCGTGGGGCGCCCGGGGCGAAGGGGCGTGGCCGGCCCCCTCCCCCGCCGTCGCCGCCCGCGCTGTCCTTGCCCTGCGTGAGCACTTCCGCACCGACTGCGTGCTCCTGGCGCGGGCGCCGGGGCCCCTCGGTGAGCCCACAGATGCATGCTCTCATGCACGCGTCAAGATTAGCGCCCAAAATAGACACAAGCCACCACATATACTGCGATTTTCTTAACTTTCCCCTGACAGAAATCAGCTGTTGACGCTTTCATCCAACCGGGAGCTTGTAGGTCACCATAGTGACGTCACTGTAGCGAGATATAAGCTCCCGATTGGATGGCAGCGAAACAGCTGATTCCTGCGCAGCGTAGTTAATGTTTTCTATTCCCATTGTATAATGCTGTTATTTTATAGCTGCGATCGGTTGCATAATGATATCCATTTCGATACAAATTTCATTACAATACAGGTACTCGTACAATCACAGAGAAGTTTTCAAGCCAAGCATTGATACCTTCCCGCAGGCGAGCAGGTAGCCACAGAAACAGTAGAAAAGATTCAGTAGAAAAGATTGTTATCTATATTGCACGATCTGAATATTTTCATTGCTTGGTTACATAATGACTTCTTTTTCAAAACTTACGGATCTTTTATTTGCTCTTGAAAGCAATGTTCGTTATTTTCTCTTGAAAGCAACTCATTTTGTTGCGTTCTTTACTATTTCAAAAGCCTGATGATTTTGCGTTTCATCCTTGTGTTTGTAGTTTTTGTAATTACTCTGCTTTCTTTTCTAATTGCACTTTCTGTGGAATTCGCGGGAGTCCTTTTGCCACAGACTCTTCGAGTGTTTTCACATCTACTGGTGAAATTCCCACGGCCATTGAATCTCCGAGGCAATACATTTTACTGAATCCCTGACGGAATACACTTATTTCGTTACTATTTTGTTAGCAATGCAGAAAAAATGAAAGCAGTTCATTTGCGGTTGAAATTTATTTTCTATAACTCGGGAACAAAATTTTTTCTAATTTTTATTTTTCTAAAATAATAACTTTTTCTAAATTCTTGTTCTAGTTTTTCTAATGTTGCTAATTTCGCTTTTTTAAAAAAATTTGGGCCTCAAGAAAATATGCACAGATAATCTTTCCCCTTACGTCATATACCGTTTTTACTGGTTTTTTTTTTACCAAATAAATAAATACTGTACTGGTGCGACAAACATTGTCACCCGCTCCTTTAGCTCAAAGCCAGCATTGCCACTGTCTCGCAACACTCTGATCCGGATCTCCTAGGGTTCGAGTCCCGACTATGCTGGAATTGAGGCGGTCGACGTAAAAAGGGTTCATAAGCCTTTGGACCCTTTTTACGAAGAATGCCTATTCGTGTTATCCGTGTTCTTTAGTGCATGTGGTTGAAGTTTCATTTGTGTATCTTGAAAACTGAGGCCTGTACCCATGTTTGAAAGCAGCTGTGCAGACAGGGTTGGGCAAAATACTTTAAATTTAGTATTTAAATACTTTGTAAAGAAGTATTTAAAAAAACTCTGTGGTGGCAGCTGAGATTTTGTGGTATTCCATGATGAATTTCAAGGATAAGGAGGTATCAACCACAATAAAGGAATTTTTTTATATTTAGAAAATTTCGTCAACATGTTTCGGGAGTGTTTTCCCATCATCAGTGACTACAATAGAAAATTCAGTTAAAAGTAAGCAAATGAAAATTACCAATGTACATAAACATATAGAGCTTGAAAACTAATTAATTAAGGTACTTACCCAAGTAACACAAATTAAACACTCATAATTAAATGTTATAAATGTACAACGACCAGTATGCCGCCATCTTGTGCATCGCACGTGGTTTGGGAACAGACTGAAGGAAAAGGGGGAGGGAAGGAGGAAGAAAACTAAAAGCTAGTCAAATAAATAAATTTAAAATTGGGCTGGATTTGAATTGTGATTGTTCATTGAGATAATTTCTATTTAGATTTTTGTACAGTTTTAAAATTTCAAAATTTTCTAGAACGTTCAATTTAATACCCTTGTTTTCCAAATGTAAGATTTTAAAGTTGATATCTGGGTCGAAAGAGTGGTTATTTTGGATGAGATGGTTGGAGAAAGTGGAGAAATCTTGTTTGAGACTCCAAGATCTTGGATGTTCTTTTAATCTACAGGTAAACATTCTACCTGTTTGTCCTATGTATGCTGAATTACAGCTGTTACACTCTAACAAATAAACTCCACTTCTTTCCATGAAGGGTAAAGGCGATTTGTTGCTGGGAAATAATGACTGAAGGGTGTTAAGGGTTTTATAAGATATCTTTATGTCATTCTTTATGAATATTCCACCTATCTTTTGGGATATGGGTCCAATATATGGAATACTTATGAACAATTTCTTTTCAGAGGAGATATTTTGAGGGAAGGCTTCCTTAGTTATTAATTTAATTTCTTTTTCTTTTATGAATTTCATAATGGTGGAAGGGTTGTATCCATTGTTTTCACCAATTTGTAAAATGGTATTAACTTCTTCTTGAAAATCTGATTGTGACATGGGTATGTTGAATAGTCTGTGTATCCATGAATGGAATACTGCAAATTTATGTTGATGGCAATGGTTTGAATTGAAGGGGATTATCAGATCTGTTTGGGTGGGTTTTCTAAAAATTTTAAAATTATGTTTATTGTTCTGTATGAAAATGGTTAAGTCTAGAAAATTTATGGTATGATTCTGTTCTAATTCCATTTTAAATGTTAAATTAGGGTGAAAAGAGTTTAATAAGTCATAAAATTGGTTCAATTGTCTTATCGAACCAGTCCAAAGGCAAATAATGTCATCGACATATCTAAAATAATACATAATATTCTTAAGTAAAGGGTTACTACTGTTGAATAAGTTATTTTCAAATTGGTCCATGAAGATTTCTGCAAATAAAGGTGACATGTTAGAGCCCATAGCCAGACCTTCAGCTTGTTTGTAAATTTTGTTGTTAAATTTGAAATAATTATGTTCAATACATAAATCTAATAATTTGATTAAGTCTATTTTTACATTGTAAGGGGATTTAGAATTCATAATATGCTTAATATCTTGTACTTCAGAGGGAGGTATGTTGGTAAACAAATTGTTAACATCAAAAGAAACTAACTTAGCATTGTTCAGTACATCTAATTCTTTAATTTTCTGAATAAGATCTAAGGAGTTGTTAAGTTTGAATTTGGGGCTAAAATTAGTAATGGATTTGAAAATAGGAATGATAAATTTACACAGAGGTGAAATACAAGAATTACTAAAGCTAACTACTGGTCTAATGGGTAAGTTTTCTTTATGAAGTTTAACGAGACCATATAATCTGGGGCATTGAGGATTCATAAACATTAAGGATTTTTTCTTTTGTTCAGTAATTAAAGTGCTAGTCAATATGGCATTCCTATCATTAGCATTGAAAGAAGAAGTGGGGTCTTTATCTAGAGTAATGAACTTATTTTCATCTATGAAGTTTTGAAGTTTGCTGATATAATCTGAATGATTCAATATGACTACAGTATTACCTTTATCAGCCTTATTAATAATTAAATTATTGTGTTTCACTTTCTCTATTAATTTAATTGTAGAATGATTGCTAGGTTCTGTAGAGTTCTGAAGGATAGGTCTATTGATTTCATCAGAAAAAATTTTAGAACAATCGATAACTAAGGAATTGAGAATGTTTTTGTCATTAATCTTGCATAAGGCAACTTCAGTACTAATAGCTAATTTTGTGAGATCTTTGGTAGAAGAGTTTAGTAAAGGGGCATATTTTAGGCCATTGGAAAGTAATTGAACTTCATCACTAAATAAAACATCAGATAAGTTTTTAATTCTAGGATAGAACGTCTGAGTACTGGTAGAAGGGGATGAATTGGTTTTGGAGGATTTAAGTTGCTTAGATTTTAATTTTTCTAATTTTTTGTTTAATGTTAGTTTTTTCCGGCAGTTTTCTAAGAAAAGGATATCACGTATTTTCCGATCAAGGTGGAGAAATTCAAGGGGCCAAAATAATTTTGTGATATGGGTGTGAGCAACAAACAGGTAGTAAGATAATTCATCCCTAATAGAATACCATTTAATAATTTCGTGTTTAATCCATGTTACCTGGGCTGTATGTAAAGCAGTTCTTGCGGAGGCGGTGGTGGCAGAAGTCTTCGAGTTCACATATGTAGGCACGATCTTGTAGGATAGGCAAGCTTTGTTAAATCATATGCTACGATTTGCTGTGTCGAATTTTCTTCTTAAGTTGGTGAAGATTTTAGCTGCATTCACTCGATCTGCGTTTTGAATAAACTCTGTGGTGGCAGCTGAGATTTTGTGGTATTCCATGATGAATTCTGTTCCCGAACCACGTGCGATGCACAAGATGGCGGCATACTGGTCGTTGTACTTTTATAACATTTAATTATAAGTGTTTAATTTGTGTTACTTGGTCACTGATGATGGGAAAACACTCCAGAAACATGTTTGACGAAATTTTCTAAATATAAAAAATTTCATCCTTTATTGCGGTTGATACTCGTACCTCCTTATCCTTGAAATTCATTAAAAATTTCAAATATAAAACACTTTGACTCATACTTTCACACCAAATATAAAATGATATCAGATATACAGGATAGGATTCAAAAGTAATGAGGCTTCAAAAAAGCAGATTTATTGAGATGATCGGTACAACTGACTAATAGTCTTCAAAACAGACACTTCCAGCATCAATGCATTTCTGTAGGCTGCTTTTTCAGGACTGCAAAGCATCCCTGAAGTCCTGTTCCGGGATTTCTGGAAGAGCTGCCTTGACATTTCCTTGGATGTCCTCGATGGAGTCGAAACGGTTTCCTTTCAGCGCTGTTTTTAAGTGCGGAAACAAGAGGCCACGAGGCGAGGAATCCGGACTGTAGGGAGGCTGGGGCACCACGGGAACGTTGACTCGGACTAGGTAGTCGGTGACGATGAAGGCAATGTGGCTCTGAGGGTGTTGTCTCCGATAAGTCCAAGGCTTCTGCTACTTTCTGGAGACTCAAACGCCGGTCCGTGATCAAAAATTCACGCATTCGCTGCACATTCATGACGGGCGTCCACTCCTTTGCCTGTCGCTAAAATAGTCTGAGGACAGGCGCTGCTTAGAAATGACTGAAAAATTGATAATAATTCTTTGTAAATATTTCTACCCCTCGGCTACAAGTGCTCCGATGGTGAGTGGACAACTATAGTTTTGTACTATGAGCAGTGAGTTGAAATTGATGTCCCATGTGTTATCTTGGAGGTTTTTAATTATTCTTTGTAAACGTGTAGAAAAACGAATATCGGTTTTTTGTGGCTCGGCCAATGAAACGTTTCTTCACGAAAGAAATGTGCTGTTTGTTCTAATTGGAAATAATGTTCCTACGCTATTGTGTTTTCCCTTTCTTCTTCTTTCTTGACCCCCTGGCTGAGCTCGCGGCCTCTGAGAGCAGCTCTTGTCGTGTCGCGAGGTGCAGACCTGGCGGCGTCGTGGCATCTGCGTTCGTTGGCGGCGGCGCTGGCGGCGGCCGAGGCCCAAGGGGCGGGGGCGGGCGGGGGCGTGGCGTGGGCCTCGGTGGCGCTGCGCCCCGCCGCCCTCGCCGCCCTCTCCAGCCGCCGCTGCCGCCGCAACCGGCCGCTGCTCGTGGTGGCGCCCGACCCCAGCGGACGCGTCCTCCGCGCCTTGCACAAGGTCAGCCCACGCCTTCCGCTCCCATTCACCCTCATTTCTTTCTATTCCAACAAGGCACAACTTCACTTTGTCAGGCAGGAATTTGACTTTTTTTAAAATTTAACAGCAATAAAAATAATAATTGACGGATTCGGATAGTATAACGGTCAGCGTGTCGGATTGTTGTACCGAAGATTGCGGGTTCAAATCCGATTGAAGCTGTGGATTTTTTTAAGGGCGAAAAAAAATCCTTCGGAGGGGAAGTAAAGCCGGATGTCCCGTGTAGTATATTTACAGCATGTAAAAAGATCCTCAAGCCTAAATGAAGCCTCTGAGCTAAATTCAAATCGCCTGTTTCGTCGCCCGAGATACCCACTTTCTTTGCTAGGTGGTGAAAAGAGCATAGTGAAATTTGCGTGGTCAGACGGAAGAGTGGGCCTGATGGCCCGAGTCTCGCCACGTAAAATAAGGCCTTAACTTAACAATAACTTAATAATAATACAAATAATAATAATAATAATAATAATAATAATAATAATAAAATTTGTCTTTATTACTGGCGAGGCTCAGGCCATTTGGCCTGCTCTTCCGCCTAATCACGTTAAATATATACATTATCTCATTAACTATGAAGAAAATTTAGGGGGGCAGGAACTTTACTTTTACTTCTGGGAGAGAAAAACTAGGGACCATCCCGGCTTACGCCTTAAGCGATTGAGTAAACCCAGAAAACCTCAATGAGGATGGAGGCTGAAGGCCGAGGCCATCGACAGAAATATTAAATTGAAAATTAAATACGTTAATTAGAAGAAAAAAACAATGGGAATGCAAAAATGGAAAAATTAAGTAACAAAACCTATACAATAATAATAATAATAAATATTGCGCAATGTTAAGTAGTGACACGGTAGCTACAACAGTATGTCAAAATAATCAAATGGATAATTATAAGAACATTTAAATTCGTAAGGGTCCCAGTAACGTAGGTATTATAGGGACCCTTACGATTTATTAATTATCTTGATTTCTGCTCCACTCTCCACCTCCAGTTCCACTTCTTCTCACCACTTCTACCACGCTTCCACCAAGGTTTTTCAGCACTCAACAATAAGGAAAATAAGATAAATAAATCTAGATAGAGATTTATTTATCTAATTTTTCCTATTTTCTTTCAATGTATGTGTGACACGAAGTCCACTTTATTACAATTAATTATCCTTCATTTCTGCTCCCCTCTCCACCTCCACTTCCAATTCTTCTCACCACTTCTTCCACGCTCTCCACCAAGGCTTTTTAGCGACTCACGCGGGGGCAAACTGTATTGGGTACTGTTCGGGATAGCAGACCGGGACCATAGAGCATGGCTGGCAACGCCAGACCGACGAGAAGAAACTGCTGAATTTAAATATAATCTGCAACAGTGTGTTGCGGCTGGCGGGGCGAGGCTGACAAGTCGCAGCTACTGAGTTAAGAACCACGGTCCGAGACCAGTAGGGTGGGGTTGACTTCTCAGAGCTGCTGAGATAATAACGAACAGGGACGAATAGGAACTGTTGGCGTGGCGAGGCTGACTTGTCGGAATTGCTGAGTGAAGTACAATCTGGACCAACGGAGTGAGTCTGGAGGGGGCGAGGCTGACTGAGAGGTCGGAACGACAGAGTTGCGAACAACGCACCGGGACCGATAGGGCGAGCCAAGCTGAACGATGCTGGTTACATACACGGTTACACGGATTCAGGGTTGAAAGTCATGGATACACGGTTGGAAATACACGGTTGAAACAACCGAATAACGGTTGGGGTTGGACTAGAGAGGCGAGACAGGGTCCGGTAAGGCGGGGTGACTGAGGCAGATGGGGTTGGGAAGGATGGCGAGGAGAGCCTCATCGGAGGCGAGGATCAGAGCTGCAGATGGGGGCGTGGCGGGGTGGGCGTGGCGGGGTGGGCGTGTAGAGCCGGGCGGGGGCGCAGGTGCTGGGCGGCGGGCGCGGCGCGTGGGGCGAGGCGCGCTGCTGGCCGCGCTGGCTGCTGCTGGCGCCGCCCGCCGCGCCGCCCGCCGTGCCCCTGGACTGCGAGGTGCTGGCGCTGGCGGCCCCCACCGCCCCCGGCGCCCACGCCGACGCCCGCGCGCCGATGGACCTGCTGGAGGCCCCCGCCGAGCCGCCCGAGACACAGGTGCGCTCGCTCACCTCTCGCACCTGCTCTCTCAACCCGCTTTTTATTTATTTATTTATTTGGTCAAAAAACAGTAAAAACTGTATGTGACGTATGGGGGAAGAGATTATCTGCGCACATTTTCTTGAGGCCCAGAATTTAAAAAATTGAAAAACTAGAAACAAGAATTTAGAAAATTATTATTATTTAGAAAAATAAAAATTTGAAAAATGTTTGTTCCCAAGTTAGAGAAAATCAATTTCAACGGTAAATGAACTGCTGATTTGATTTTTCTGCATTGCTAAGACAATAGTAACGAACATCAGTTCTACTCCTACTACTACAAACAAAAGGAGTGCTCAACAAAACGTGCGCACAGTGAAGCTACATTTTACATTTCCATTTTACATTTCCTTACGTTTCCATCGCGGCTGATGTGCGTCGATTTTTCATGGGCTAAAAATCAAGCATGTATGTCACGCTGTAGCATGTAAAAGTAGATTGGCATATGCCAGCCGACATCAAATCCCTCCTGCAATGTCCCGTCCTTACGATATATCACTTTTTACTTTCCCGTATACGGATGTATATGCGGAGTAATATACGTAGTACAGGGAGAGTTATGTAATGCTGCGCGAAAAAAATGGCCAATTTTAGGCAGAAAAAATTGCCGGGCCGTAATAACAAAAAAGTGGATAAAACCAGTTGCTACATTAAGGGAAAAAACTCCCTAACACGTGGTGCAGCCAGAATACCTGTTTTGTGGGTCCTTGATACAGAAAAAACAATTGAAAGCAAAACGTCTGCTTGCCCGTCCGTCTGTGGACACTACTAGCACATTAACCAATCGTATGATATTTTTCAAATTGAAGAAACCCCTTTCCATCTGTGTCTAGTCGAAGCTTTGAGATTTTGAAAAACTTTTTTAAAAATTTGGGGGTACTTTATATGAAACCCCACGCACATTTTCAAAATTTTCTCAAAAACGGCTCCAAATTTTTTCTTTAAATTTCTTGTAAGAATAGAGTAAAATACACTTATTAAGGTGGCGTAGGTCCGATTTTCACGGATAACTCTGAATTTTCGAAAATTATGTAAGTTTGAATTTTTCGACGTCTTTCTCCAACTACAAAATTAAAGATAGAGATTTTTCTTTCAAATGAAATTTGTTCTCCAAAAATAGTTCTTTGTTTAAAGTCCTGCACATTTTTTGAAAATTTTAGTAATTTTTGACGCAATATTGCCTGAAATATTTGCAATTTTAAAAAATTACACAAACAAGATTTTCTCAAAACCGACTCCAAATTTTTTCTTTAAAATTTTGGTAGTGATAATGATAAAAGTACTCTATGAAATGACATAATTGCCATATTGCTCTTATCTTTTCTTTTTTTCAAAAGTTACAAAAATTTAATTTGTTTGACTTGTCACCCACGTCGTTAATATTTACATTAGCGGCAATTTGTTCACATTATTATATTTATGAGTGCATGTGCTTAAAATAATGTCAAGTAAATTTCTCGAAAACTAGCTCAAAATTCCGCATTTTCAGAAACGCTCAAACGCCATTTTGTCATAAATGGCTCCAATTTTTTTCTTCAGCCTTTTCGAACAGATAGTGCTAATTCCACTCTTTAATATTACGTAAAGTTCATTTTGGGGTATTTGTTGTGTTTTCATAAATTTCACAAATATAATTTTTTTTAAGATTTCTCACACCGTTACCCCGTCACCGCACGTTTCCCTCAATTTGTGAGCAATACTCAATTTGTGAGTTAAAGTGCTTTAAATAACTTCAAATAGAGTTATTCGAAAACACAAAAGATTCCTGTAAAAAAGAGCTTCAAATTTCGCATTTACAGTAGCGCGTAAAAGTAGTCATTATCTTAAAAACAGTTCCAAATTTAGGTTAGTAGTAGCCATTGTCTTAAAAACGGTTCCAAATTTTTCAAAGAAAATTGTCATTTAGGACGAGGTTTCATTGTTCTTTAATGCTCTTAAAATAATATTTCCATTCTGCCATTTAGAAACCGAAAAATTAAGAAAATGATAAAAAACGAAATTTGGGCGGCGATAGATGGCAACTGAAAGAGTATATGGCAAGTCCGAATAGCTAACCGGGACCAAAGAAAATAGAATACTAATATGGGAAAGTCTGTGCCATTCTCTAGCATCACTAGTTTCATTTGACACTGCGGATATTGTTAACTGAGACAGACATCTGGCGAAAAAAGTGAAAACCATCTAAAGACGTGGCCAGCAACACCAAAGGACGCACCTCGATTTTTAATTGACTGTTTGATGTTTGCGGGCACCTCAACTTCAGTGTCGATAAGTTTGCTTTGCATCGTGAATGTAACCCGGGGGGAAGCGGTGTTTCTCCCCCGCCAAATGGCGAGATGCGGCTTCGACCTCCACGTCCACTTACGGCACATTGTCCTTTCCAGGTCTCCCTCGCGGGATGCCGCCTCCAACGGGAAAAGCTCTAAGCACTCGGACGCTCTCCCGACGTATGGCACTGTAGTGCGTGTGAGAGTAGTGGAACGGGAGATGTTTGGACATGGAAGAAGAAGCAAACATCACCTGCGTCTGTGGCCCGTTTATTAGGATCCTGTTCAGCAATTCGCCTGGTATTGATCGGAGAAACCTCGGGAAACTACCCATTCTCCTCCAGACAGCGGCTGAATGCGACATCGCTGTATAGATAGTGTTGAAAATCCTGCTCCGACGGAACTAAAACCCTTCGACCTACAGGTCTACGACATGGTCGATCCCCGGTGGCCGAGATCGCTAAGACAATAGTGTCGTAACGATCTCAGATCCGAGGATCGCGGGTTCGAGTCCCGCCTCGGGCATGGTTGTATTTGTCCTATCACCCCCTATCATCCCCATATCATGACATCTTCAGTTTATAACATTAAACCCAATAGTGGTCGCTAATGACCTTGATGTTGATGCTACCTTAAAAAACAGTGCTGGTTCTGAGATAAACTCAGCCTGTCGCGCCTACTCGAAGATCCCCTAGCCCTGTGCCGGAGAGAGGTAAAACAGGAGTGGGTGCGAAACTTCGGCAAAGGACCCTGTTGGCACGTTGGCATCAATAAACAATTCAAATTTGGCGCCGTGCCAGGAGATCAGTTATTGATAATAATCTTTGGGCTTAATTACCAGCTCAGAATTTGCATTTTAAACGTACCGGGTGGGACTAAAAAATTCCCTCCAAAACCCGCGTGCTGGTTGCGAAAAGATCGCGGATAAACTTCTTTGCTCTGTTTGAAATAGGTGGCGGAATCTACTGGTTAGCTCAGCATCCCTCCGTCAGGTGGCAGCTCCTACTTGGTCCGCACCGCAAAACGCTGCATTCACAAAAGAAAACGGTTTAGAGGTTTCCGTTTTAACCTATAATAGCATTGTCGCCAAATTCAAACACCGAAACAGGAACTTGACAGCAGTTTTGTTTTTCGGACAGGGAACAAGTAGCAATGAGCGTGTATTAACGTTCCATGAGAACAGGTTAAGCTCTCAAAGTTGGTACTAGTGTCGCCCCTCCACTGCCTTCCAAACAATAACCGCCTTTTAAGCGGGAACAAAGCTCAAGTAACGAACGAAACTTTTTGCTGAAAAAATAACAAAAGGGAGGTTGCTTTCCCGTGAGAAACAGGTAAAAAGGTGAACGATTTATTCAATGGTTGCTTAATCCTTCATATAATCTAATGAGAGGGATACATTGTGTCTTTCCAGAAATCGAGCGAATGTTTTCCAGAGTATTCATTCTACATTCCCAGTTACAGCTCATCAATATTACTTAGTACATCATTGAAGCTTATTTCGCTGCCTCAACAGACCCATATCCGCAAATCATCCCCCGAATCGTAAAAAATACCATCGTTTGTGGAGCCACTTAATCGCGATTATTTTCACACTCATTCATGCCAAACTAGATTAGAGGCGTGGTCGGTGAGTGGAATATAGCAGTGATTCGCACTCATTTCACGAATGTTGCCTAAATTGTGTTGGAGGTAGAGCCAGGACAGAAGACACTCAGCTCCGATCGTTCTCGGCGACGAGACCGATTCGCTGATACCTCTACGTCCGAAAATGCTAGTCCTGGCACTGCCTTTATCGAAAACGAACGATTCCGATACTAGAAAAGTTACATCGGTTGACGAGAGGGCAACGATAACAAAGGATTAAGGAATTCTGGTGACGTCTCCGAATCTCTTAATTTCGTTTATCTCGCAAGCGTTTCTATTAAACACCTTAAACGCATTTTTTTTCTTTTCAGTGAAAGGAGTAACTGAATTTCGTGCACAAACTAGTATAGTATGCCCTACGACAAAATATTAATTACAATTTGATCTCAAAAGGCACATTGCAAACTTGTCCATAGTTCTAGAATTTAAACATCGCGAGCACGGAAGTGATGTCACTTTAAAAAAATTATATTTAAGATTATTTCTTACTATAAATCTTAATTAAAATTCTGTACTAAATGTATTTTTCCTTTGTAAGAGAGCTCGTGGTGTTCCTGGCGAGCGAAACACATCAAACTGCGAGCAGTCTCCCCTTCGCCGATAGAGCAGAGAAAGAGCAGTACCATTAAATCTTATTTTTCACGGAGTATCTGTGTATTGTATTTGTGCAGATTATTAACGTAATGTGGGTGAACTAAAAGTGGATTAAAAGTAGTAATATTGTGAAGTGACGACCAGGATGGCCGAGGTGGCTAATTGCGTAAACCGCCTGAGCGAATGAGTCCAAAGGGCCGCGGATTCCAATCCCACCTTGGACAGAGTTGTTTTCGCTTGTCGCAGAGGGCCTCGCGTTCTGCTGCCTCCAGGTCAGAGGAGCCCGCAAGAGTGTTGCTCTTGATCGAATATGCGTCCCATCGGGACGTAAAGGGTAACCGCTGACGGCTGGAGAAAAACCCTAGAAAAAAAATTGGGAACTCTCAAAACAATCCTTATCCGGAATACTATCCGAAAGAAAATATAGCATCAAAATAATAAGATTTGAGACTTCCCTTAAATATTGACCACGTATTTTTCGCGTGGTCAGCGCTGGCTTAGATAGTACGTTATACGTGTCATGAGTAAAATAGTGGATTGATAAAAACATAACAGATACCACCAATCACAGTGCGGTGAGTGAAAGAACGAATGGTGGAATATTATGATCCGTACATTAAGCAATCAATTCCCTTAATAAGCCTCATTTATAGTAATGCCCCTCAATGTGTGTTCTCAGGCTGTAATTAAAGTAAAATCGACTCCCCTCTCTGGCCACTTTAATCCCGGCAGTCACAGGGCCCACCTGCCCTGCAGGGATATGCCTAATGAACCCTTCTTTTTTTTAAATTGTTACGTGGGTAATAACGTTCCATAACTTTTTGACATTGAACATGAGTAATTCTCCTTGTACTTCGTCAAACGTCAGTTCATAAGTCATCTCGCTTTTCCCCTCCGGCCAGGGGGTCTGTGGCGTTAGTACCCGAGTTTACCCGGTCACCCGTCCACGACCCCACGGTGCCTCGAGCTGCTTGACTTCCGTGACGTCACGAAAGTTGCTTAAGACGTTCGATATGCCTTCACTTCCATTCACATACAGAATGTCTCAGAATAAGTGTTACTCACATCAAGTCTTGTAACGGGGTCGAAAATGAGCACTTTTTGCCGATGAACATGTAGTGAGACATTTCATATAACTGTGGCATTTGCGCCTGATTCTTAGGCAACCCCGTATGCACAGCTGTTCGGCAAGACACATTTTGACGCAGTCAAGGGGATTCGATATATCTGACCAAAACCTTCCCATGTGAGCTGAGATAGCTCAGGGCAACTAGTTTCTACTGCAGTGTCTCCGACGGGGAGGTCCTAGTGTGCCAGTCCCGACGGTGGCGAATTTCCACACGAACTAGATGGTTGGGAGGAGAATTCTAGCGGTTGCTCTGATTTGTCGTTTTCCGTGCTTTCTCCTACCAAAACCAGGGCAATGTTGAAGCAGTACCTTACCGAACGGGCCACGGACAGCACGCGATCTTCTCTCCCTTATCCTTGCCCAGCTCTCCCTTTACAAACACGCACACACACACACACCTGGGAGACTAGAGCTTGTCCCGGCTGAGACGTTGCACCAGGATGGTCGATACCTGGAGAAGGATACCCCGCAAGCCGATGTGGAGGACGTCGTAGGGGGTTTAAGATCTTCCTCTCAAGCCCCAGCGGGACAGAAACAAAGCTACAGAGTCTTTATCTTAACGCACAACCCATGACTGAGAGCACTTGATCTTGTTTCGGTAATTTGGCAACCGCGTCTCTTTGCCATCTTTCAGCCGAGACGTGCCTGGCTCGTCGAGATAACAGAGGAGGCGACTGTCAGGTCATAAGCTTCCTGGTTTCTGTGTTTTCGGCCTTAGGCAAGCAGGTACGCAGCATACACGCCGGAGTCTTTTCGCTCTGCGCAGGGAAAGGTGGGCTGAGGCATCAGCGAGGAAACAAAAGTCTCTTTAAGCGATTCTGTCCACCATGCTTAAGAAACAAAACTGTAATACTGAAGATGTTGAGGAAAGTTATCGCTCATTTATCAATTTATTAATAGTAACGTAACAATAATTATTATTCATTGAGAGCCAACTCAGAGAGAAATCAAAAAGAAACATTACCGCTCTTCATTATTTATCACAACAATAATGTGTTATTATTATAATTATTATGGAATCTTGATATTGAGCAAATAAGAAAATCTTAATAAAATTATTAAAAATACTAATAAAATATAAATAGTACATTAATAATAAAAAATTATAAAATATAATTTCCTTAAATTGACAAAAAACTGACTGACTAAATGCTCAAAGTGACCACTGTTTACCAAGAGAAGGCGTTTACTCTTTTCGGTGTAATGGCTGCAGTACGTTGAAGAGTAACAAAGTCAGAATAAGTGCTTTCTCTCTCTTTCAACTAAAATTACACACATTCTCATCCCGAAATCTGAGGGCGCGCGGCCGGGGGTTGCTAAAAGTGAAAGGGCTGCCGAAGGTATTTCACGCGTTGCCAAATTGCCAAAACAAGACGCGATGCTTCCTGACCGGGCTTGCAAGATACGCTAAAGACCCTGTACCTGCGAGCATGTGAAGTGCAGTGCGCTTGGGCGATGCATGAGCTGCGTGTGTGGCGTGTGCGCAGGGCGCGGGGTGGGAGTCTGCGGGCCGGCGCTGGCTGGCGTGGGGGCGCTGGGCGCCCGGCCGCGCGCCCGCCGTGCGCGGCCCGCGCCTGCCGCTGGAGCTGCGCAGGGCGGACCTCCGCGGCGCCGCCCTCAGCGCCGCCATCGGCAACGTGCGTCACCCTTCACGCCACTCACGCGGGGCGGCTGGAGAGCTCCTTTCCGAAGGGACGCGCCTCCGACAAACTACGGTTTTCAGGATAGGAAACGATTCACGTTCACCCATGTACAGGTGTCCGGGGAGGAAACGTCCAAACTTCCAAAATAAGCTCTGAAGACAATTCTAAGTATATTTTGTCGAATAAACTACGTGGTATTGCGAATGGTTGAGCCGTTATAAGCACACAAAATTTGGTTTGAAAAAATGATTTCTAGGCAAAAATTTGCATTATAGAAGCATAGAAACAATCCAGAAACATATAAGTTGTTTATTATTTACAGAAGAAATTAATATATTTGTTCAGAAAGAAGAATTAAGCGAGAAATAAAAAGTACCCAATTTACACAATTCGACTGCTTTTTTATTTCTCGCTTAATTTTTTCTGTCTTGTAATAATCGCCCACCCACGCATGGTAGGGAGGAAGATTATTTACTAATTTAGTCCTGTTCTTCTAACTTCGCGGGATGCGGGAAGGAGCAGGTCTTGCAATCATGGATTGCCAAGAAACACATTACTCATTCTGGTAACATTATCTTATATATTATTTCTCAAGGGATGTTTGGTCTTTTCAATAAATTGGGCGACATACGAAACCGATCTGTATAAAGAAGCAATGGATTGAAAAATCGTGTTTCTTTTCACCTGTACATGTGACATTCGTATTGAAAAAGAGCGTTAAAAATACCTAAATATTAAAAAAAGTAGTAATTCGGGATCTGTAATATCTGATTGCCGCGCGATCTACCGGAAGAAAATTACACTCGGACGGTGGCGGGAAATGCAATCTCAAGCATTTTTGTTTGTTGCAATTTAGTGTAGGTTGTGTAAGCACGTGAACGTGATTTTCTACATTGAATAGAAATCTTGAAATATGAGAGGTTAGTGATCTTAGTGAAGTTTGGTTGTTTATAATTCTGGAATACAAAAAAAGAATTTAAGCAGAAAACAGTTTGGTTATTTGACTAACCGTGCGATTTAATCGCACGGGATCTCACTAGTAATGACAATTTACGTTACACGGCCAACGCGCGGCCCGCCTCGCAATAAAAAGAAACAAACAACAATTACAAAAAGTGCGTGTTGCAAACGCAAGAGTTCATCACACCCTCCGTGAGCTCGTCCTCAGGTAAGCGGACGATCCTTCGCCCTGGCTGCAAGGTTGGTGGTCGCACAAAGGGGGCGGCGGCGGCGGCTGTGGCGGCAGCGGCTACGGCGGCTACGGCAGCGCGGGGTACGCCGGCGGCAGTGATACCTCAGCCACGTTGACGCGGGCGGATGTGACCGCCGATAGTTTGTTTTGTGAATCTGCTAAGCTCGGGCACTGCTGGCGAGTGGCATCCACGCAACCATCCGTTACCATATAACTCCGCCAGACTTGAAGTGTGGAGAGCGTACCATTACTGCTTGCTCCAATACATAAGATGTTAAAATCTAGTAAGCAAGTCTAGCACTTCGCGATATGCGGCAGATGCCGCGCTCTCCTTCAAGAGCCGGAGAGGCCGTTTTTGAAGTTAACTCGTCAGTAAAATCTCGGAATCTGTTTTTTGCCTACAGATACGCTCACCACCAAACTTCTGTCTCCCACCATCCCCCTGTGAGGTTATTCTATGCTTCGTTGTTTCAAACGAAAGGTGTGGGAGTGAGGCCTTGCTTTGGCCAACAGAATTATCGGCGCATGCCCTGTTGGAAATAATATTGGGGGTGTGAGAATTCCCGGAATAAGTTTCCCTTGAAGAATTTCTGGGAAGCGCAAATCTGCAACGTCCGGCCCGGCTGCGCTAAGAGGCCTAATCCGTCGATGGGCGCTACCCTGTGGAACGTAGTGAAAGGTCTTAAGACGGTGACAAAGGAATCTCTAGTGGGCGCGGGCGCCGGGACGGCGCGGGTGCGGGCGCGGGCACTGGTGGCGGTAGCGGCAAAGTGCGGCTCTTCCACGGGCTCAATGACGTATACACGTTTTATATGATGGGAATCGATGTACTGTTACAGTCTGAACAAATATATTCGTTTCTTCTGTAAATAATAAACAATTAACATGTTTCTGGAGTGGTTCTATGCTTCCATAATGCAAATTTTTGCCTAGAAATCATTTTGTGAAACCAAATTTTGAGTGCTTTTAGCGGCCCAACTATTCGGAATATCCACGTAGTTTATTAGACAAAATATGCCCAGATATGTCTTAAGAGCTTATTTTCGAAGTTTTGACGTTTCCTCCCCGGACATCCTGCATTTCAAGGTAGGATTCGACGGTTTTAGATGCCGTTTAACATAAGAAAAACGTCATTTTTGAACACAATATTTGGCAGGATGAAGGGAAAGCGCCTTTAGAATACGAAAAACTAGAAAAGAATCGAAAATGGAGACACGTCATTGTGGAAATAAGCTCTTCAATTCCCTAATGTCCGGAATTGTAGAGAAAATCTTTATTGCCTTGTAAAGTGAAACTTGTTAGTACCTCCATTAAGAGGTCACATACATTACTGGCCGTTTTTGCGTGAAATTGCTATTCATTTTCCCATAATACATGTGTAAGTATTTCATTTTTTAAGGTTGTATGTTTGTGCCAGTCCCTAGTCAATCAACCATTTATTATATCTACAGATTAACAATGGCTACTTGTAGACATGAACGCAGCATTTAAGTAATTATTTGTAAATATTTAAAGAGAAATATTTAATTGCTCTAAAAAATCAATGTTTACAAATAAATATAGTCTTTTGCATGATTTCTCATTATAATATTATCAGTACCTTATATAGGTTACGTTGACTTGGGTGCCCATAGTTTCCTTTCTTTCTGCGTTGAATTTATTCCACATTGTTTACATTGAAAGTGAATTATCGTCAAATAGTATGTGTGGTGCAATATTTTAAGTTAGGATCTTTGATTCTCGCGATGTTTCCTCCATTATCCTTGCCAAAGAAACAGTGCTGACAAGCATGATGTGTATGGAATAACTCTTAAGCCGAGAGCCAGTACTTCCGGTTTGCGATGAATTTTAATGATTACCCCTCAGAATGCCCAGTGGGGAATGTTACATTAACAACATCTGATTCCTAAAACAATATACTACGTATTGAATAAAAGAAAAAGGTATTTCCCCGTATCATTTCTTCAATAATTAAAAAATTAAGGGCCGCGAAAGTTTTTCCATAAGTCCCGAATTTGTTTCTTACAATCTTAAATAAAAGAGATTTTACTTTAATTTAAAGTACTTCACCGTGGTCGATCTAACGAACATTCTACCTGAAACGATCACTTGTGTCCGAAGTCAGCGGCCAGGCCCATTTCGTACATTAACCTGTAATAGCAGGTAACTACTTTCAGAAGAATTTTCGCTTGTATTCCGTAACGCTGTCAGAAACGGAAGATCGGTGAAAATTGGTAGAATGGTGGTCATTCAGTATCATCCTTCAGTGGGACCATTTCATATTACGTAGACCAGTGATATCTAGAGTTACTTATCGTGATTAATTTCTGGTTCAGATAACCATAAATGATATTCATTTATGTTTTGAAGTTTCTCCGGTGAGTAAAATGCAGCTTCGAGTCTAGTTTTTCTTTTTTAATTGATAGTATTTAACATGAAAAAGCCCTTCAAAATAATCTATGTGGTGAATGGGAAAGAAGTACAATTCGTGAACGTTTTCTTGAGCTTCAAGATATCTCCCACATCACCTTTACTACACTAAGTTGAACTCTATCCAAACGTTTTTGGAAATATTTGATGGCAATAAATGTGTTCCCGTGTAATGGAAACCATTTACTTTGGTAAATGAGTTAGAGGTTTCCGCTCTTTTGCTCTTAGGATTCAAGTCCAGGAACGGGAAGAAACAGCAAGTGGTGTGAAAAAAAAGAGCTCAAGCACTGCGAATGAAATGATTTTTGGTAACACAATGCATACACACGTGCGAAAATAATTAATTTGAATTTATTATTATTACTCATTACAAATCTACTCACTCATTACAAATATTGATCCTTAGTGATACAGCATGTTACAGGAATTAGAAACGGGACGCAAAATTATTTCCGTTTAATCAGAAGTGATTCCAGTGGATAATGTCTGTACATAAATATACGTTTATGGTAGGTCAAAAATCTCTCTCTTCTGTTATTTTTCTCCCACAGCACGTGTATTTGGTGGCGTACGTCGTCCATAGTAATGCAGAAAATGTGTTGCGTTAACAAGTTTCCTATGAAACTACTCTTCACAGCCAAGAATATTCGTGAAATTGAATGTATCAACTAGCAAAAATGTAATTGTCTCGAGAGTTTTGAAGTGATAATTTCTCCAACGCTCCCTAAATGTAAAATCGTCCAATTTTCTTACAAAGCAACAACAGTTACTGGAGAAATAATAGGTGTGTTTAAATTTTGTTAGGTGTGTGGTAAATTTTTTAAACATGTGCACTAAGTTTTAATCACCGAGGTCTTCCATCGATCAAGTCGAAAAGAAAATGTACCATCTTAATAGTTCTGAAAAAAGGCAAATGCTGTAATGTTTTATCGGATGTAAATAGTACTTTATCGGATGAAATGAAAATAAGGTTTACGTCTGAAATTGTGTGGCTTGATAAAATTGTTCACACATTTGTTTCATTTATTCTCTTTCTGTACATCATTATTTCCACGGTCCAGGAAAATATGGCACTTCCTGCTAAGTACACAACTACACAATTAGGCCTCTAAACATTTTCAAAAGGGAGATAAGTGATGTCAGATAACGCTCGTTTATGAGAAGCGTTTTCCATTGGCTCTTCCATTTAATTTATCTGTTGGTTCAAAATTACCTGTGGCACTGATAACATCTATACAACAAGTGAGTTATCAAATAAAGAAGTCTTTGAAAATTATCCGTGAATTCATGGGCCGTAGAATTGATTTATCTGAAAGAAAAAGAACCTGCAAACACAAAAGCAAGTGTGATTTATAAGCAATTTAGGAAATAATAACAGCAATAATAATTGTACTAACAGTAATAAAATAATAATAATAATAACAAAAATAATAATAATAAAAATTCCACCTCGGGATTACACGACTTTGCAGTTGGTGGTGGAGCTTGAGTACCCCCATGAGCTGAGAGTTATGTCAGTGGTAGCCTAGCTACTGCTAGGGCCTCCCTTGTTGAATAGGTTGAAGGTGAAGGTTTCCGACGAAGTACTCCATTTTGAGGAGAGTGGGAAGTAAGGAAGAGAGGGGAGGGTCATGAACCTTTGGACTTCCTGTTATCGGCCCATGGATGGTACAGGAGAGAAATTGGGTTGGCACACCAAACTACTGATTAGAGTGGAGGCTCGAACCTTGCATTAGCCAGCGAAGGAGGCTGCCTTCAGCAGTCAGTGAAAATCCAGTAGGGTTAGTAATGCCAGACTGGCGATCGGAGGGACCACTTGCTGGGTCCACTGTGGATGCCCCGAGGCCACTGTGGGTCGCAGTAACGGATTGCACGAAACCACCCGACGGTTAAGTGTGATCTGTGAACTCGAATTTGCGTCCTGCGAATCATCACTTAAAACCAATGAGCAAAATGAATAGAACAAGAAATTTAATGAATTTTAACGTGCCTTGTTCTTCCAATGTCCATATATGCTCAGAAAACGAGCTAATGTCACCTTGTCGACGTCTGGCCATCCCACGGATGTTAATCCCAGGGACACAGAGCCGGCAGTAGCTCGAAGCCATCGTCAGAGATGGACCCGGATGAATTGAAGGAGGTGATGTGGTGCTTTTACTATGCAAAAGCGAAAAATGGGGCTCAGAAATAAAAGTTTTTAAGATGTGGAGAGAGCGAACCCAGATATGAGCACACCCCTGAACTCAAAGAAGCTTGCCAGTCAACGACGACACATACTTGGCAGTGGCAAATTCACAGCAGAACAACTTGCTGACTTTCAAGAGAATGCGGAGTATGTCTTCGATCGAACTACCCACATGACGAACATGTAGAACTTGAAAGCGATGGTCCTGTAACAGGTTCATCTCTTTCAATGAACACACGTCAGTGGTGGAAATTCGTCTGGCAATGATTTACACGATAGGACGTGATGTGAAATCTCCTCCGACACGAGATCGAAAGAGTTCGTCAACTTTCATTTGAATCTCATGCACTGTTGATGAGAATATGCGAAAATGCCCCTCACCTTTCAATCTATTCAGCAAAGGAGGGGCCCTACCAGTAGCTAGGCTACCACTGACATATCTCTCAGGGTCATGGGGTACTCACCCAAGCTTGCCCCCACCACCACTGCAAGGTCGTATACCTCCCTAGGTGGAGATATTTTTATTATTAAGACCGGATTCTTATGTAATTACATATTTTGTGGTCTTTCTACTTACAGCTCTAAAAATTGTAATCTTGGCGAATCGTCGCTTTTTCTAACACAATAACAAAATGTTTCGTTACATATGTTAACATATTTAGTACTTTATTACATATTTTAAATATTTCGCCATTTCCACGAAATATATTTTTATTATATCAATTTCATTCATTTATTACATATTTTTATGAAAGAAATATTTTTAAAACAGTCAGCAATTTTCCCTACATTATTACTGCGTGGTGTTCACTGGAGGCATACTACACGATGATGCTTTTGGGTGTTCACACAGACCTGCGCTCCTGCTTCAGTTAACTCAGTGTGGCGAGAAGTGTGCGTCAGTGACTGAAATCAGTTTCACTTCAGGTGCTAAAAGTATCACTGACGCCGCGTTTTGTGACCTTTAACTTACATTTCGAAACGTATGTATTATATTTAAAATTTCTTTAGGAGTATTTTTATAAATATAACTTCGTGTTATTTAAATGTTCGTTTGATAATTAGTGTATTTTAATATTACATATTATATCCGATTTTACATTTTTATTACATATTCTCTCTATTTTCATTACAGATTAATGTACATATTTTCACCTTTCATACTACATATTTTTCCGATCTCTATTTATTATTATTATTTGTGCGGTAGTGAATTTTGTGTGAGCATTTTCTTGCCTTGCAGGACCCGCCCTTCGAGGAGGTGACGCAGGGCGCGGCCGGGCCGCAAGCGTCGGGCTTCTTCGTGGCCGTGTGGCGCGAGCTGGAGAGCAGGCTCAATTTCACGTAAGCTCTTCATACATTGTTTACTTACCAACTGAAGGACACAGGCGTTGCTTGTGTATTTATTTATCACAATTATAGTTAGAGAGGAAAATTAATAAATTCTACCTATCGTGTAAAACGGAAACCATTCTTTTACACACTTCCGTCTCTGTCCTATCTATAGTGTAAAACGGAAACCATTTTATTTACAACACTTCCGTCTCTGCCACTCCCCGCTCCTCTCTGTTCTACTGGCCCTCCCACCCCGACCCCCTCCACACTCTCCCTCACCCACCTTATTTTGCCCAACGGCGAACGCTTTGCGATGGAAAACCGTAGCTCATTTAGTTGTACCAAATGTATGTCACTCAAACTTTGATTTTATTTTAAAGCACTGGTGTTATAGTGAAGTCTCTTAAACCATCCATATTGTACGCTAATGAAACATTATCCTAGATAAAATTCAACACCATACCATCTAGGGGCAAAAAAGGGACCATCTCTCCCTTTGTTCAACAGATCAAGGGAAACTCAATGTAAAACACTATCAAGATAGAGCCGAGTTCTCAGAACTTTTAAATATGCATTACACACATTACTAGAAAGCTGTTGGGAAGACCTGATTGGCATCCAGGTTCCTACATCGGCTAATAGCTTTCACAAGCCCTATGTGATCTTTATGACCTACCGATCTTCCCACAAATGTCTCAGGATGACCAGTGCAACGATGGTGGATCGTGATCTCTAGTATACTTTAGAGTTTGGAGCGTAATATTTCCGCTGTTTATTGATTACTGCCTGCAATATTGGAGAGGAAATATATTGTCTATCTCTTTTTTTCTGATGAAATCTTCAACCAAGCTCTTGATTTTTGTGTGTCAATTTATAAGTTTTGAGTTCCCATGTCACCTCAACGGCCATCTTCACCATAAAACGCTTCAGGTAAGCCTCATAGGCTCATAGAGGAACGTTTATTTCCTTTTCCTTTAACTATTGTGAGCTTTATTTAGTGTTCCTTACTATTCTCAAGTAGTGCAATAATCTTTTTCTACTCTTTAGTACCAAGACTTTTAAATTGCAAAAGAAAATTATTCGAATAATGAAAAAATGCCATCCACGTGATTCCTTCAAGCTCTTTTCATTGAGCTTGGAATCTTACAATTGCCATGGCTCTTTATTTACGAATCTGTAATCTTTGTCAAAATTGACTAAGTTAACGATGGGAACATATTTTCATGTAATACCTGTATTTACGTCAAACACGTAAAAATTACGTTCATCAAGTATCAGTATCAACAGCCAACATCCACCTACAATGACCCCCATCTCGATCAGCTTTTTGTCCAGTTTCCCTGATCCATTGAGCAAATGCTGAGATGGTCCCTTGTTTTGCTTCTGGACACAAATGTAGCTTCACTATGCGCACGTTTTGTTGAGCACTCCTTTTGGTTTTAGTGGTAGGAGTAGAGCTGAGGGTGAGTTACTATTTTGTTAGCAATGCAGAAAAATTGCATCTGCATTTCGTTTACCGTTACAAGTATGTTTTCTATAACTCGGGGATGAATAATCTAGTTTTTCAAATGTTGCTAATCTCGAGCTTTTTTAAATTTTATTATATTTTTTAAATTTTTTTATTCATTTTTCAACTATCGTATTTATAGGTAAAATGTTGGGAAGGTATTGTAAAACTTAAAAAAAACCTGCGCAAATAATCTTCTCCCGCATACGTCATATGCAGTTCTCACTGTTTTTTGACAAAATAAATCAAATCAAATACTCCCATTCTATAATGCTGTCATTTGATGGCTGCAACCAGTTGCATAATGTTAGTCATTTCGATACAGTTTTCATTATGATACAGGTTCTTGACCAATCACAGACAAATTTTCGTGGAATATTATTTAAAATAAATTAGATCGTAATTTCACTTTGATCCTATTTGACTAGCCCGTACTCCCTCGCAGGCGGACAGGTAACCACGGCCACCTGCGGTAGCATCGAGGATAGATTTAGGTAGCTGTCCGCTAGGTGGCCTTGCCTGAATCAACTGCCCAAAACTATTCAATGTGAAAGTTTAACGTATAAAAGTTGTAGAAAAAGTATCGTATGAAACTCGATGCAATGGGTATTAATACACGAGTGTGATATTACGATAGGAGCGAGGAACGAGCGAGTATCGTAAACTTCACACGAGTGTATTAATACCCATCATTATATCATCGTTTCATAATGTACTATTCGTAGTTTATGATTAAATGTATTATGATGCTTATGTGTAAAATAAATAAAATAATGCTTTTGAAAAATTGGCTTACATGAATACGTAAGGTGACTCCGAGGTTCACCATAGATATTCGTCGTGTTTTGTTGGAAGGATTGCTATTTTGACCATAGCGTCAGCATGTTGTGAGTCCGCATTTGAAGCTTCTCTGACCAAGAGGGCCTAGGTCAGAGCCCGATAAAATAAATATCTCGTTCAAAATCTTCCTTTGCCTGGGTATGAATTCCACAGGCGGCTGCTCCGAACGTTCGTTTCCTCGGTTTCCTCTGATCGATTCCCAGCAGATACCTAAGCAGTACCTGAGTCAAAAGACCACTGACAGCTTGTGAAACTTTCTTCAGCATCCCGTCCTTATTCCCATTCTTAGAAGAAGCAGAAGACCGATCTCCTATCCTCGTATGGACCATTTTGAGTCCACCAAGACATTGAATGTGTCTTGAGGTAGGAAACCGCAATAATAGAAAATAATTACTATTTGGAAAAGATGACCTTTTAGATGACAAGCATAGATTAGGATAGATTAGGAGTCACATTAACACAATATAATCATGGTCATTCTTTTTATATCATTGAAAATTTCCAACCATTTACTCCAGAATGAACTGTACTTGGTCGACACTGTAACGCAGAATAGAAGATTTGTCCCTTATCAATAGAGACCGGAAAAATATGTAGTATGAAAGATCTCCGCAAAATTCATCCTACAAAACAGTATTTCATAAATTAAAAGTTTTCATGATTTCTTGTACGTGACCCTCAGAGCCTCACTTTGGGTAATCACGAAGTCTGTTATGTAATATATAAAATTAACTCACTCACTTTATAGCTTGTTGTATTCTCTTTAACTTTTTATACAATTAATTGTTTTAGCAACATTTATGTTGCTCACAGCAACCTGGTTTCTAACAACATTAAAATTCGTAAATACTAAACAAAGTCAAGTCACGACCCTCACGGAAGTACGTACTGAGCCTTTGCTAGTTTCAACCTAACCTAAGGCCCGTGCCAAACAATTCCACAAGCGGGGTTGGGTGGTACATCTTGACTTAATGATTTTTAACAAACCTAAAAGTTCGGCAATCAAATATTTTCGAAAAAAATTACTGTAAAATATCCTAACAAATTTAATTTCCATTTGTACAATTTACTTAGCCAAAACGAAACAGAATTTTTTTAAAAGAAATTAAAACTACCAACTGGTACTTACCCGTCTCGATCTCTCTTGAAAATATAAATGATGATGATGACGATAGTTATTTTCGTGGTTTCTCCGATTAACGCCAGGCGAATGCCGGAGCGGTAACCTAACAAACGGGTCACGGACCGCGCGCGATCTTTCCTTCCTCTTCCTTGTCCTATCCTCACCCATTGCATACACACACGCGTACCTGCACTACGTTACCACATCGAGAGCATAGAGCTTGTTCCGGCTGGGGCGGTACTCCAATGGTGGGAGATGCCGGGTTGGGGAAAATCCCACACGCCGACTTGCAAGCCGGCACCAGATCTCGATCCAGTGGGAGAAGATCACTGCCACCTCCCGCGATAAAAAATTATGCACTACACTTACGAGACTAATGGCCTTTCCTGTTGAGGCCGCAAACACGAAATTACCTATCAATCCCTTGGCATTTAGCCGAAATAAAAAATGGAGATGCAAAAATTGAGGTATCTCCTGAATAATGTACAGTAAACCCTCTTTAGCACGAACTCGCTTAAACACAAATTTTTTCGTAACACGAACAAAACTTCCGACCCAGCAAGGGAATACGGTCATACGGACATTTATGCTATTCGGATAACACGAAATTTTATTACACGAACTCCGGTTATTTGGGTCCCATGGAATTGGTGGTCATGAGGGTGCACTGTAGTACTTTTTTATTTATTTTACTTTCTTATTTATTTAGTTAAAAAAAGTGAAAACTGTATATGACGTACGGGGAGGAGATCATCTGCGCACATTTTATTGAGGTCCAGAATGAAAAAAGCGCGAGATTAGCAACATTTGAAAGACTAGACATTTTCGTTCCCGAGTTATAGAAAACATTATTCCAACGGTAAACGAACTGCTGATTTGATTTATCTGCATTGCTAACGAAATAGTAACTCACCCTCAGCTCTACTCCTACCACTCGAAGCAAAAGGAGTGCTCAACAAAGCGTGCGCTACATTTGCATTTGATTTGCATTCGATTCCCCGATCCAGACTAAAGATCAGTAGCAAGGGCCCAACTAGTGGATTACCGTCGAGCCCGACATGACGTTTCATTTTCGTTTTCCATATTGTCGCAGCAAAAAAGTATTATTCTTTCATGAAGAACATGATGAATGTTAAGGGTACAAATGTATAGATAATATACTTTTGAAAATAGATTTTATTATATAGGAGCGAAATTTGTTGTCAACAAAACTTGAAAAAAAACGCTCTTTTTTTCTGTATTCAAATTCGACTAGAATATGGTTTAGGATATACATCACAGAATTATGGAAACGTGCACAAATTACACTTCTCCCCATAGCTCGTCACACAGTTTTTAACTCGTTTTGACGTAAATAAATAAATAAAAAGGAGACTAGCAGTAGGAAACCTGGTTTCAGAAAGCAGTGTAATAGAATTTTACTAAGTACTCGGAAAATCACAAATTTTAAACTTAGAAGATAATCCTACTGGAATAATATGATAGCACATTTGTCTGTGAACAAACATTTTCAATAATGAAATTGCTCAAAAACAAGCATGGGGAACGATTACGTATTGAAAATTTAAGAAATAGTTTACGAATTTGTTTCTCGGGATCTCTCGAACCTGATTTTACCAAAGTGGAATAGAATGTATATAAGAACATATGCATAGAAAAATATAAATAAAAAACAACACTCCGTAAACTTATATATCTAAATCCCGCCTGATCGTATATCATGTGCAAAGCGTAAAAGCGTTCAGGGCGACTGCCTACTGCTCTCTTGTGGCGAGGTGATCAAACACAGTTTTCAACTGTTTTTGGCGTAAATAAATAAATCAATAAATCGTCTGAAAATCAACGTCCCAGCCCGGAATTGCATGTCGAGTTCACTGGTAAGTAAATAAATGAGTAAGTTAATAACTAACTAACTAAATAAATAAATAAATAACTAAATAAATAAATAAATAAATAAATAAATAAGTAAATAAATAAATAAATAAATAAATGTGCACTGCAGGACACGTCTGGTGCCGGCGCGCGAGAGCACGGGCGGCGCGCCGCTGGGCGGCGGCAACTGGAGCGGGCTGATCGGGCTGCTGCTGCAGGAGAGAGCGGGCGCCGCGCTCAACCGCATCACGCTCACCACGGCGCGCCAGGAGGCTGCCGCCTTCACCGTGCCCATCCTCACCACGCGGTCAGTCACCCCCGCGCCAGGAGGCCATCGCCTTCATCGTGCCCATCCTCACCACGCAGTCAGTCCCCCCGCGCCAGGAGGCCACCGCCTTCACCGTGCCCATCCTCACCACGCGATCAGTCCCCACTCCGCGCCAGGAGGCCGCCGCCTTCACCGTGCCCATCCTAACCACGCGGTCAGTCACCCCCGCGCCAGGAGGCCATCGCCTTCATCGTGCCCATCCTCACCACGCAGTCAGTCCCCCCGCGCCAGGAGGCCACCGCCTTCACCGTGCCCATCCTCACCACGCGATCAGTCCACACTCCGCGCCAGGAGGCCGCCGCCTTCACCGTGCCCATCCTCACCACGCGGTCAGTCCCCACCCCGCGCCAGGAGGCCATCGCCTTCATCGTGCCCATCCTCACCACGCAGTCAGTCCCCCCGCGCCAGGAGGCCACCGCCTTCACCGTGCCCATCCTCACCACGCGGTCAGTCCCCATCGCGCCAGGAGGCCGCCGCCTTCACCGTGCCCATTCTCACCACGCGGTCAGTCCCCATTGCGCCAGGAGGCCGCCGCCTTCACCGTGCCCATCCTCACCACGCGGTCAGTCCCCACCCCGCGCCAGGAGGCCGCCGCCTTCACCGTGCCCATTCTCACCACGCGGTCAGTCCCCACCCCGCGCCAGGAGGCCTCCGCCTTCACCGTGCCCATTCTCACCACGCGGTCAGTCCCCATCGCGCCAGGAGGCCGCCGCCTTCACCGTGCCCATTCTCACCACGCGGTCAGTCCCCACCCCGCGCCAGGAGGCCGCCGCCTTCACCGTGCCCATCCTCACCACGCGGTCAGTCCCCGCCCCGCGCCAGGAGGCCGCCGCCTTCACCGTGCCCATTCTCACCACGCGGTCAGTCCCCACCCCGCGCCAGGAGGCCGCCGCCTTCACCGTGCACATCCTCACCACGCGGTCAGTCCCCATCGCGCCAGGAGGCCGCCGCCTTCACCGTGCCCATTCTCACCACGCGGTCAGTCCCCGCCCCGCGCCAGGAGGCCGCCGCCTTCACCGTGCCCATCCTCACCACGCGGTCAGTCCCCGCCCCGCGCCAGGAGGCCGCCGCCTTCACCGTGCCCATCCTCACCACGCGGTCAGTCCCCGCCCCGCGCCAGGAGGCCGTCGCCTTCACCGTGCCCATTCTCACCACGCGGTCAGTCCCCACCCCGCGCCAGGAGGCCGCCGCCTTCACCGTGCCCATCCTCACCACGCGGTCAGTCCCCACCCCGCGCCAGGAGGCCTCCGCCTTCACCGTGCCCATCCTCACCACGCGGTCAGTCCCCACCCCGCGCCAGGAGGCCTCCGCCTTCACCGTGCCCTTCCTCACCACGCGGTCAGTCCCCGCCCCGCGCCAGGAGGCCGCCGCCTTCACCGTGCCCATTCTCACCACGCGGTCAGTCCCCACCCCGCGCCAGGAGGCCGCCGCCTTCACCGTGCCCATCCTCACCACGCGGTCAGTCCCCACCCCGCGCCAGGAGGCCTCCGCCTTCACCGTGCCCATCCTCACCACGCGGTCAGACCCGCCCCGCGCCAGGAGGCCGCCGCCTTCACCGTGCCCATTCTCACCACGCGGTCAGTCCCCACCCCGCGCCAGGAGGCCGCCGCCTTCACCGTGCCCATCCTCACCACGCGGTCAGTCCCCACCCCACGCAAGGAGGCCTCCGCCTTCACCGTCTTCATCCTCACCACGCGGTCAGTCCCCACCCCGCGCCAGGAGGCCGCCGCCTTCACCGTGCCCATCCTCACCACGCGGTCAGTCCCCACGCCACGCAAGGAGGCCTCCGCCTTCACCGTCTTCATCCTCACCACGCGGTCAGTCCCCACCCCGCGCCAGGAGGCCTCCGCCTTCACCGTGCCCATCCTCACCACGCGGTCAGACCCGCCCCGCGCCAGGAGGCCGCCGCCTTCACCGTGCCCATTCTCACCACGCGGTCAGTCCCCACCCCGCGCCAGGAGGCCGCCGCCTTCACCGTGCCCATACTCACCACGCGGTCAGTCCCCACCCCGCGCCAGGAGGCCGCCGCCTTCACCGTGCCCATCCTCACCACGCGGTCAGTCCCCACCCTGCGCCAGGAGGCCTCCGCCTTCACCGTGCCCATCCTCACCACGCGGTCAGTCCCCGCCCCGCGCCAGGAGGCCGCCGCCTTCACCGTGCCCATCCTCACCACGCGGTCAGTCCCCGCCCCGCGCCAGGAGGCCGCCGCCTTCACCGTGCCCATCCTCACCACGCGGTCAGCCCCCGCCCCGCGCCAGGAGGCCGCCGCCTTCACCGTGCCCATCCTCACCACGCGGTCAGTCCCCGCCCCGCGCCAGGAGGCCGCCGCCTTCACCGTGCCCATTCTCACCACGCGGGTCAGTCCCCACCCCGCGCCAGGAGGCCGCCGCCTTCACCGTGCCCATCCTCACCACGCGGTCAGTCCCCACCCCGCGCCAGGAGGCCTCCGCCTTCACCGTGCCCATCCTCACCACGCGGTCAGTCCCCACCCCGCGCCAGGAGGCCTCCGCCTTCACCGTGCCCTTCCTCACCACGCGGTCAGTCCCCGCCCCGCGCCAGGAGGCCGCCGCCTTCACCGTGCCCATTCTCACCACGCGGTCAGTCCCCACCCCGCGCCAGGAGGCCGCCGCCTTCACCGTGCCCATCCTCACCACGCGGTCAGTCCCCACCCCGCGCCAGGAGGCCTCCGCCTTCACCGTGCCCATCCTCACCACGCGGTCAGACCCGCCCCGCGCCAGGAGGCCGCCGCCTTCACCGTGCCCATTCTCACCACGCGGTCAGTCCCCACCCCGCGCCAGGAGGCCGCCGCCTTCACCGTGCCCATCCTCACCACGCGGTCAGTCCCCACCCCACGCAAGGAGGCCTCCGCCTTCACCGTCTTCATCCTCACCACGCGGTCAGTCCCCACCCCGCGCCAGGAGGCCGCCGCCTTCACCGTGCCCATCCTCACCACGCGGTCAGTCCCCACCCCAAATATACTAAAATATACTAATATATTTGCCAAAAATTTACCCTGTGACCACAGAAATATTGATCATATGAACACGATATGTGTTCGCTTGAAATGACTCAACCGGGAGAGGTGGGTCAGTCCATCAACGGATGTCACAGCAGTGCCTCTAACAATGAGGTCCTAGGATGGAGTCCGGCCAGTGGCAGGATTTTCAACACTGGCTTGTCTGCTAGGTCGAATTCAGTGGCTGTCTGGAGGAGAATTCTTCCTGCTGCTCTGATCGGTAGTTTTCCGTGGTTTCTCCGATCAACACCAGGCGAATGCCGGAGCACCCTAACAAACGGACCACGAACCGCGTGCGATCTTTCTTTCCTCTTCCCTGTCCTACCCTCACCCCCTTACACACACACAGTAACATGCACTACACTACCACACATGCCGGGAGGACCGGTCGAAAGCTGAGAGCTTGTCCCGGCAGGGGCGGTTCCCCGCTGGTGGGAGATACCTGGTTGAGGGAAACCTCGCTAGTCGATGGTAAGTTGGCGCCGGTTCTCGCCATCCAGAGGGAAAAGATCATCGCCACCTCCCGAGGGGGAAACACGCACTACACTTACGGGACCAATGACCTCAGTAGTTGACGCGCCTAGAATCACGAACAGTCAATCAATCAATCAATCGTGAGTGCGTGAGTAGAAGCTTCTTGTTCCCCACACACCCCACACAATTTCTTGTTCTACCTGGGAGCGTGAACCCCGGTCAAGCCTGTGATGTCAAGGTCTACCGCTGGCAGTGGCACGCTTCGTGGCACCTTGGCATGCTACGAGTATCTCTGCGCAAGTAGCGCCTGGAAAATATATTTTCAGCAAATGTCGATGTCTAAATGTATAATACACGACGTAGTAATCATATTCATCAGGTGACAGTATCAACAGCTCACTACAAAAAATTCACATACAATTCATGTACATTACTCTACAACACTTTGCCAGAAGACATTAAACGATTAAATTCGATAGAAAAGTTTAAGTCCCAAGTAAACTCTTTTCTGTTTCATAATTGTTTCTATACGGGGTGTCCCACCAACTATGGACCACCCCCGTAACTTTTAAACGGTTCAGGATATCGAAATGCAGTTTTCGCTGAATATTGCAGAATCATGGGGCATGTAACTGTATTTCAATATCCTGAACCGTTTAGAAGTTATGGGGGTAGTCCATAGTTGGTGGGACATCCTGTATAATTCGAGATTATACCGAGCATCAAAGGAAAGTTAAATTAATTTTAACAATGATAGTTAATGTAATTACTTACCATTTGGACTGGATAATGCTAAAGAACCTGTAACAAGTATTGTACCACGGAAAAATTCTTGGACAAACTTGGAAAAAAACGGTCTTTTTATCAGTATTCAAAATTCGACTACAATATGGGTCAGGATAGAGATCACAGAATTATGAAAACATGCACAAAATACCCTTCTCCCCATAGCTCGTCACACACAGTTTTTAACTGTTTTTGATAAAACACTTAAATAAATAATTCAATAATAACAGTTTAATAATAGTAATAATAATAATAGTTTAAATAAATAAATAAAAATGAAACTAGCAGTAGGAAACCTGCTTTCAGAAAGCAGTGTAATAGAATTTTACTAAGTACTCGGAAAAATCACAAATTTTAAACTTAGGAGATACTCCTACTGGAATAATATGGTAGCACATTTGTCTTGAACGAGCATTTTCAATAATGAAATTGCTCAAAAACAAGCACGGGGTTCGATTAAGTATTGAAAATTTAAGAAATAGTTTACGAATTTGTTTCTCGGGATCTCTCGAACCTGATTTTACCAAAGTGGAATAGAATGTATATAAGAACATATGCATAGAAAAATATAAATAAAAAACAACACTCCGTAAACTTATGTATCTAAATCCCGCCTGATCGTATATCATGTGCAAAGCGTAAAAGCGTTCAGGGTGAGTGCCTACTGCTCTCTTGTGGCGAGGTGATCAACTGCGCGGAGGGGTGATTTCGTCCTGCTACCTGCGCGTAAGTTCCAGGCGGCTCGTGGCCCCCTTCACGTCTCCTCACTGCTACCACCTTGAGACTATTGACGTGAGTGCCACCAGAACCTAGGCAACCTGGCGGGGGGAGACGTCCCCGTCTGGGCTTTGTATTTGGTATCCGGAGCATTCATACGAACATCCTTCGCCCGATCCATCCTAGATCGGCGCCAGGGACCCAACTGGGTTACCGTCGAGCTCGACATCACGGGACTTAACATAAGCCTCCTTATTGCCTCCACCTTGAAGCTTACGTTGTGAGTTGCGCCGTGAAACAAAAATGTTCGCTAATGTTTCATTTGTGCAATTTTTTAATCACAATTGCATTACAATTTCTTGCTACTAGAACTTAAAATCGAAATTAATTTCGATAGAATGATAAGCGCGTATACTACAAGCCTGGTGGTTAACTTCGAAATCCTAGAATGCGGCCGCTAGAATTCTCCTCCAGACAGGGGCTGAATTTAACCTAGCTGACAAGCTAGTGTCGAAATTCTTGCCGCCGTCGGGAATTCAAATTAGGACCTCTCGGTCAGAGAGACTGCAGTTACATCAGTTGATGCGCTGAGCCATCTCTCCCGTTTCGGCTTGGAGCAGTGTCATCATGTTCCATTGTCACCCTTGACATGCCTTACGAGTTGTTGGAGCTCGCAGACGCGTTGGTGGGTGCGTGTGCCTAGAGTCCCTAGATACAGAGAGTAGCACAACCGCCGCCATTTAATATCCTGTCACCCGACAACCCCGTCAGGCACCAAACAGGAGCTGAAGAGAAATTACAACAATTGGTGACGTTATGGAGATTTTCAAAAATATTAATATTGGTTTGGGGTAGATTCATGGTTCTCAACCCAAAGAATTTCCCACAGTTCTAATTCTCCTGGAAACTGGATATAAAATGGCGGGATCGATGGAACAATGGAATGCGCTCCTCTCCGTATCTAGGGAGTGTACGCGTGGCAAGGGCTGAGGTGGGCGTGGCGTGGGCGGTGCCGCAGGGCGAGCTTCTTCATCCGCATGCCGGCGGCGCGCGAGGGCGGGTGGGCGGCGCTGGCGGCGCCGTTCCGCCCGCCGCTGTGGGCGGCGGCGGGGGCGGCGGGGCTGGCGCTGGCCGCGCTGCTCTGGGCGTCCGCCCGCGCCGCCCTGCGCGGGCCCCGCGCCGCCGCCGCCGCAGCCGCCGCCGACGCGCTGCTCGCCGTGTGGGCCACCTTCTGCGGCCAGCGTGAGTGGCGCTCCACCCCCGCATGGGGCGTAATGCATCTAGATTGCGATTTTATTTCCCGTATACGTACGTATATACGGAGTAATAGACGTAGTATAGGGAGTTATGTAATGTTGCGGAAAATCGATTTCGAGATTTTAATGGAAATACACGTTTTGGGGGTCCCCTGATACCGAAAAAATGTTTTTTTTTAAATCATCCGTCTGTTCCGTCTTTCGGTCTGTTCCGTCTCTCCGTCTGTTCCGTCTTTCCTCTGTTCCGTCTTTTCGTCTGTTCCGTCTTTCCATCTGTTCCGTCTTTCCGTCTGTTCCGTCTTTCCGTCTGTTCCGTCTTTCCGTCTGTTCCGTCTTTCCGTCTGCCTGTCTTTCCGTCTGTCTGTCTTTCCGTCTGTCTGTGAACAACACTAGCGCTTAATCCATACGTGCGATTTCTTCCAAAATGGATATTTCCTGGTCAATCTGCTTCCACTCGAGGCGCCGCGCTTTTGAAAAACTTTCTCCAAAATTTGGGGATACTTTACATGAAGCTCCTCGGACATTTTCAACATTTTCTCAAAAACGGCTCCAAATTTTTTCTTTAAATCTCTTGTAAGAATAGAGTATAATACACTTATTAAGGTGGCATAGGTCCCATTTTCACGGCTAACTCTGAATTTTCGAAAATTGCAAAAGTTTGAAATTTTTTCGGCATCTTCCTAGGTCTACAAAATTGAAGATAGAGATTTTTCGTCCAATAAAATTTGTTATCCTAAGTGAGTTCTTTCATTAAGGTCATGTAAATTTTTTAAAAAATTTAATAGTAGTATGCGAAATATTGCACGCAATATTTGCAATTTAAAAAAATTAGAAAAAAAAGATTTGTAAAAAACCGGCTCCAAAGTTTTTCTTTAAACTTTTGGTAGGGATAGCGTCAAGTGTGCTGTATAAGATGACATACTGTGCCGTTCTGTAGCACCACTAGTTTCTAACTCTGCCTCTGAAGGCCGGTCTTGACAATGGAATATGTCACGGTATTTCGCGCCTTGCTCAGTCGCGACCGTATCAAGCAGTGCTTGCGATCATGCCACTTCTCGCGGCAGGACCGAGAAAGATGCGAAATGCAGTGTGATATTCCATCGTGGCCATAGGGCAGAACTGCACAGCATTTTGCACTTTCACTGATGTCAGGAACTGAGCGCGAGCAGCTCGGGGGCAAATGCGAAAATCGATGAAGGGTGGGGATGAGACTTATTGTAAAAGTGGAGACCACTAATTAGAAGGGGCAGTTCGAACCATAGCGCCTAAATAGAAAAAACAATCGGCGAGAAATATGACTGTCGCATACACTTAAAGTAATATTGCTTTTTGAATTATATTATAAACGTTTGTTGTCGATATATGACAGTGTGAAATATGAAACTACAACTTATTATACATATCTGATTTGGATACTAGGTATTATAATTGCTTGTAAGGCTGATAATGCAATTCGCTTTGCTACGATGTAATCATAAATTTAGTGTTTTCCTAAACACAAAATTATGATACTGAATTGTTTTTGTTTGATGAAGACAGCAATAAACTATTTTTCATCAACTGTATTTAATTGAATAAGACAGTTCTATCAAAGCTAAAACATTTTTTATTCTTGAAAAAAATCATGATTATATTCTGCTCTAATTTCTGACAAGAGTGCATTCTGTATTTCTAAAATCAAACCAACTAACACTAATTATTCATCGTTTACGACATCGTATAAAAGTATTAAGCCCTTAACATTCTATGTAACAAGACCCATGATAATCTCATGATTGCCCGTAACATATCGTCACGGCATTGAATTTACTCGCCGCGTTGTGCTACGTCAGACTTCCCTCCCAGCAAAGCTTCCTACTCCCTAGTACTTGCACTTTCGACGCTGTCGCGGGAGACGGTCGGCTCGTAAGTGCAGAATGCCCGGGAGCGGGCGTTGTGCAGACTTGCCACAGGGGCTCGAGAGGCAGAGTTAGAAAACCCGCAGTACAGTCCCGAGCGAACCTTCGGGAGGGCGCTGGCACGGACTTCATGATGCGCTTTTTTTTATAGCTTTTTTTAAGCCTTTTTTTTTGCTTGTAGAGGTAGGAGTAAAGCCAGGGGGTGTTACTATTTTGTTAGCAATGCAGAACAATCACGTCTGCAGTTCGTTCATCAATGCAAATATGTTTTGTATTACTCGGGAGCCAAGTATTTTCAAATGTTAATTTCGCGCTTTTTGAATTGTATTATTATTATTATTATTATTATTATTATTATTATTATTATTATTATTATTATTGTTATTATTATTATTATTGTTATTATTATTATTATTATTGTTTGGTGTTATTATTATTTAACTTTTATTCGTCTTTCAACTGTTTATAGTTAAAATGTTAGGAAGGGATTCTGGAGCTCAAGGAAAACGCACAGATGTTTCTTCACCTTACGTTACATACAATGTTTACTCTTCTTTGACTAAATCAATTAAATGAAGATCTCTGGACAATAACATGTTATGCCAATATACATAAGTTTTGAGAAAATTGAAAGTAAAGGTTTAGACATTGCATTCTACTCATTGCAATAAAGAATATTAATATGTGAATTACACCGCCATCTTGCGGCGAATCTTTAAAATAATAACCTAACATCTACATACATCTATGTTGCGTCAAAATACATTACTATATCAGTTTCATCAGAAATGTCGCATGGCATGTTATGCGACATTTCCCAAGGTCTTCAAATCCAATCCAATTGATGGGCAGTAATGGAAGTGTAGTGTGAGCCGTGGGCGACTGCTGCACAGGTTCTGGGTGGGCTGTCAGGGGACGTGGTGTACAGCGGTTTATAACTGAACTGAAGCCTTATTTTACGTGGCGACTCAGGCCATGAGGCCTGCTCTTCCGTCTGACCACGCAAATTTCGCTACGCTCCTTTAACCAACCAACTAGCGGAGAAAGAAGGTATTTGTTGGGCGACGAAACAGCCGATTTAAATTTTGCTCAGAGACTTCATTTAGGCTTGAGATCTTCTACATGCAGTAAATCTACTACATGGGACAGCCGGCTTCACTTGCCCCCGGACGGAAGGCGTACGAAGGACTTTTTCGCTCCTAAAATCCACGGCTTCCTTCTACGGTGTATACGCTGTATAGGCGGTGCGCTGCGCGGCGCAGTCTAATTAGGCGGGGCGAGCGCTGGCAAGGGGCCCGGTGGCATGTTTTGAATTTGCACTAGACTTGTGCATTGGGACTTATTTTAGAGCTGCCTGATTGGACATTGAGGCGGCGCACGAAACGCAAGCGACACATTTCTCTGAGACACATACTCTTTGATGAGACAGACAGCTTGTGCATTCGAAACGTGTAGTGGCAGGGCGCTTGTGAGAATATTAGTGAGGTTTATGGAAGTTGGTTAATGTAAAAAAGAGTTTGAAGCTGAATTTTCAACTGCGAGGTGTGAAATAAATAAGAGATAACTTGCAGCCCGTTTTGTAAACATGGAAGTCAAAAGAGAAGAATAAAAGTAATTGCTTTTAGTAATATTTGTTTTTTGTTCCCCACAAAATATCCCACAACTGTTTTTCTTCCTTCAGATATCAATTACGTAGCCCAAATTTCTTAAAAAAGTATGAGAAGCCCTTTAATAAATATGTAATTTTTTGCACTAATAAAATGCCCCAACATTTTTCAATTAAGGATTACCATTAAATTCGGATTACATAAATTATACGTTTTATAACTGTTTGGTGCCTCTAATTGTTCTTTCATCAACCTCACTAATATTCTGACAAGCGTCCTGCCACTTCTCTTTTCGAATGCAAAAGCTGTCTGTCCCTTCAAAGTGTATGTCACGTGTTTCAGAGAGATGTGTCGCTTGCGTTTCGTGCGCCGCCTCAATGTCCAATCAGGGAGCTCTAAAATATGTTCCATGCACAAGTCTAGTGCAAATTCAAAACATGCGGCCGGGTGCGCAGGAGCCGGCCGGGCAGGGCGGGCGTCGGGTGCCTAGAGCGCAGCAAGGTGCGTGGTGGAGGCGACCGCGCAGGAGCCAGGTGCCGAGATTTGGCAAGGAGACGTTCCGTGCTGGGCGCTGGGTGGGCGGCAAGAGTGCTAGAAGGGGGCGTGGCTCGCACGAGTACGGAACGTGGCGCAGCGCTGCAGAGAGCGCGGTGCGCAGCAATGGATGTGGGCGGGAGGAAGGTGCTACGCAGAGCGGGGAGCGGGACAGGGCGCTGGCAGGGGGGCGTGGTGCGCAGCCGTGGAGGCGTGGTGCGGCGAGCGGGCCGCTGCGCAAGGGCTGCGCGCCGTGGCGTGGCTGGCGGCGCTGCTGGGCGTGACGCTGCGCGCGGCGTACGGGCGCCGACCTGGTGGCGGCGCTGGCGCACGCGGCGCCGCAGCTGCCCTTCGCGTCGCTGGAGCAGCTGCTGGCGCACGGCGGCTACGCGCTGGGCGTGGTGCGCGGCTCGGGCCTCTTCAACACCTTCATGGTGAGCGGCAACGCCGGCCCAGGACCCCCGGTGCTTCTTAAAAAATTATCAAATACTCATTTTGTCCTAAAATAAAATTTTAAAACATAAAAAAGTGACGAATCTATATACAGGATGTCCGAGGGGGAAACGTCGAAACTTCCAAAATAAGCTCTTAAGACAATTCTAAGCATATTTTGTCTAATAATGTACGTGGATATTCCGAATGGTTGAGCCGCAATAAGCACTCAAAATTTGTTTTGAAAAACTGATTTCTAGGGAAACATTTGCATTGTGGAAGCATAGAAACACTTCAGAAATATGTAAATTGCTTATTATTTTCAAAAGAAGTGAATATATTTGTTCGGAAAGAAAAATTAAGCGGGAAATAAAAAAGGAGTCGAATTGTGAAAAATGGGTGCTTTTTATTTCACGCTTAAATAACGCCCAACCCTTCGGAATATTCACGTAGTTTATCAGACAAAATACGCTTAGAATTGTCTTAAGAGTTTAAGTCCTAAGTAAAATCTTTTCTGCTGCGTAACCGTTTCTATACAATTCGAGACTATACCGAGCATCAAAAAGAAAGTGACATTAATTTTAACAATGATACTTAATGTAATTATTTATCATTTGGACTGTATAATTCTAAAGAACCTGTAACAAGTATTGTACCACAGTTCTGGGTTGATGGCCCCCATCTCGATCAGGTTTTTCGTCCACTTTCCCTGATCCTTGAGCAAATGCTGAGATGGTCCCTTGCTTTGCTTCTGGCGCTTAACGGCTGCCAAGGCCGCGCAGCCGACGAGGGAAGGCGCCGGCGCCGCTGCGAGCGCGGAGGCGATGCAAGAAACGCCAGAAATGGAAATTTCAATGGGAAATATAGTTATTCAAATTATCGTTTTCCATATCGTCGCGGCAAAAAGTATTATTCTTTCATGAAGAACATGATGAGGGTTAAGGGCACAAATTTAGAGCTAATTTACCTTTGAAAATATAGCGAATATTTTGTCAACAAAACTTGAAAAAACCCACTCTTTATTCAAAATTCGACTAGAATATGGTTTAAGATAGAGATCACAGAATTATGAAAACGTGCACAAATTTCACATCTCCCCATAGCTCGTCACACACAGTTTTTAACTGTTTTTGACGTAAATAAATAAATAAATAAATGAGCTTATTTTCGAAGTTTCGACGTTTCCTCCCGGGACATCCTGTATAATACTGTCTATTTGTTTGTGTTGGTTCATCGCAATCCATTTGAATGGACGAACGCGCGTGGCAGGAGGCGCGCGAGCCGGCGCTGGTGGCGGCGTTCGGGCGGTGGGTGGCGCCGGCGCAGGCGGCGGGCGCGCTGCCGCCGGACACGGCGTCGGGGCTGCGGCGCGCGTGCGCGGGCGGCTACGCCTTCGTCACCATCCGCGAGTACGCGCGCGCCGCCGTGCACGCGGGCGCCGTGCACTGCCCGCTGGCCGCGCTGCCGCGCGCCTCCTTCGCGCTGCCCATGGGCATGCTGCTGGCGCGCGGCCACCCCGCCCGACGCGCCATCGACTTCCAGTGAGGCCTCTCTTTCGCGCGCACGCCCCCGCTCTCACACCCGTCCCCCCTTCGCACGCCCGTCCCCCCTCTCGCACGCCCACCCCCCTCTCGCACGCCCACGCGCCTCTCGCACGCACGCCTCTTCTCTCTCACGCACGCCTTACCTCTGTCACGCATGCCTTACCTCTGTCACGCACGCCTTATCTCGGTCACGCATGCCTTATCTCTGTCACGCATGCCTTATCTCCGTCACGCACGCCCAGGGGCGGTTCTTTATAAGGTTCATAGGTTCACGCAACACCCAAAAAATTAAAGAAAATAGAATAGACACTTCGTTATTATTATATCATTAATAATGACTATTTTCTGCTCCTTTGTATAATTTTCATTCACCAGTATTACGTTGACGTTTACGTTATGAGTATTTTATACATATTATATGCATAAACATGTACATATGTACTACGGCACAATAACTCTTTACGAACCAAGGCCTACCAACGGCGTCTCGGTCTTGCGGCCATGGGTTGGGTTTAGGCAGTGGCCATAGGTTTAGGCAGTGGCGTAGCGTCAGGGGACGCTGAGATGCTGAGCATCCCCGTATACAAGAACCTTAAATACTGTATTGATAATCTTACAAGTGGTCTGTTGAGCGAAACACGTTTTGTATTAATTTTAAATTGATTTCCTATGATTGAATTTGGCGGGCTGTTTAAGCTGGCCTCCGATTGCTTGGAAGCTAAAATACTTCAGCGTCTGCCGCCAGATTGCGACGAGCAATGACGCATGCGCAGATGGCGAGGTTCCCCTCTCCTCTCTTCACCCCTGGCCCAGAGAAAACCGACTGCTTTACGCTAGCGTCTACTGCGGAAAGAAGCTCGTTTGTGCACGAGAGCGCAGCACACTTCAGGCGTTCAGTAAATTATCTTTCTCTCTCTCACTCGGGAGTCCCCGCTTGGTCATGGGTACAAACTGTAGAAATAGTGCCTGACTACTATTTCTTAATTAATATCCAAGAAATTGTATTATCTCTTAAATAGATTACATATTATTTAAGTCTGCAATGTATAAATTAACCAATGGTCTTATTGCCATTCGCGTATAAGAATTAAAGCTGAGCCATTGTATAATTTGCTTTCAAGACATCGGCAGCCCTGACTGCTGTGAGGATTTTGTGGGAAGCGCCTACACCGTCGTAAGCAATCGAGATCGTGGAAGTCTGGTGGAAGTAGTCCCAGTGTATCTGCCTTGTGTTGCGTTCGCCTGTTAGATGAAGTAGTTGATAGTGACATTTTGTTTGTTATTGTTGAGCATCCCCAAACGTGTGAGTCACGCTACGCCACTGCTAGCAGTGTTATTTTTGTCACTTTTAAGTTGTTGTTTCTTTTTTTTTTACTTTTCACCGTTCTAGTACAAGAAAGTAATAAAAAGTTATATTTATATTGAATTTCTAATACTTATTCATTGAATTTAAACATTTTGTATTCTTCATTCATCTTTTTTCCCATAGGCTTTAGGGGGTTTGTTAGGTATGCAAAGTACCAAAACATTAACTTTACTGTCGTAAGTATCTACAATATTCTTCATTATGGTGGTGGTTACTTCTTACATAAAAACAATTATTTGGTATATATTCTGAGAAACTACTTAAGTTAAAATAAACGATTGATATGAATGTTACTGCTCATCGAAACAATTAGTTTCAAATTTTTGAATCGTTTTCCAGAGAAAGTATACTTTTATTTCTTCCATATGAGGTGCAGACATGTCCCAATACAGTTAAAATATTCATTGGGAAGATACAAGATTTGCAACAAAATAAATCGCTTTTTTCGCAATAGTTTGGCACGGTCCCAGTTTAATTTTGAACTGAGTATCCTTATATCTCCGTCTCTGTCGTTTCGGCTGTAAACACAGACGGTGGCGCGCTCCTGTAAACACCATTCTCAACTCGGTCGAGATATAACGCCATGCTTATGTTTATACTGCGATTTTTGTAGGAAGAGCTCTCAAGATAACTCAAATCCCATCTTCGCGATGGAATATGTCACGGCATTTCGTATCATTCACAGTCGTTCCGCTAGATTTCGCACGATCGCGACCGTATGAAGCAGTGCTTGCGATCATGCGACTTCTACCGGCAAGACCGAGAAAAGACGCGAAATGCCGTGACATATTCCATCGCGAAGATGGGATTTGAGTTATCTTCAGAGCTCTTCCTACAAAATCGCAGTATATGTTTGCGTTGTGAACGGGCCTTCACGCATGCCCTGTGCCCCGCTGACGTGCAACGGCCCTCCGTGCGCAGGCTCCGCTCCATGCGTCGCTGCGGGGTGCTGGCGCGGCTGTACCGGGCGGAGTCGCCCACGGCGGCTGCGGCGGGGGCGGGGGCGCGGGCGGCGGGGGCGGCGGAGGGGTCGGCGGTGCCGTTGGACGTGGCGGGGGCGCTGCCGCTGCTGGTGATGGCGGGGGCGGGCGCGGCGCTGGCGGTGGCGCTGGCAGCGGCCGAGCGGGCGGTGGCGCGAGGCGTGCGCACCCACAAGCTTCCCGCCCCCGCCCCCGCGCCCGCCCCCACTCGCTCCGCCCGCCAGCGCCGCCTCTCGCTCCTCATCACGTGGGACGGCTGAGGGCAGCGCCCATGCACCTCACTCCACCAACAAATATTTTTTGACACTTTACTCCGTTTAGTACACACACTTTCAACCTGATCTCATCACATGCAAAGACGTATTCCTCATTATGAAAATCGTTTTTTATTCAAGCTAATATTTGAAAAAAAAGTGTTTTGAAAAAATATTTATGAAGGGTCCCAACTGAAAATGCACCACATCTGAAACACTTGCTGAAGTCGTCCCCGGGCTAGATTCTGGGCTAGAGATTTTCAACCCCCTTCCTTCGGTAACTTCATAACTAGGGGGCGGATTTTGATGATCTAAATCATCGCCAAAAATGATCAATAAAATGCTCATAAATGTTTTTTAAAATGCCTTAAAACCAAAGATAAAAGACGTAAAAAATGTGATCAAAACCAGTTCGGATGAACAACTCAAGCTGTTGGATACGTTACTCATGTAATCGAGGCTACTTCCATTCGTTCACGTGAACTGAGCCTGCAAACTTTGGTTTGGATTGTTCCAGTAAATCCCTATCTTAGTTATGCCGAAATCGGCCGAACGAAATGGCGCTGATAGGCGTCTCAGGAACCTTAGATTACATATTTATAATAGCTGTCATTATAATTGCTGAGCGAAGAAATCGAAAAGGTTATTCAGGAATTTTATGGAGAACATTTGTTGCATCTCGTAAATATTATTTGAAGAAAGCATCATTAAAATATTAAAATCGATTAAATCATAAAAAAAATACGTTAAAAATGTCGGGAAACGGGAATTAGTCGAAATCGACGAAAAATACAAAAACAAAAGGTATAAAAAATGTGTCATTTTCTTTTGCCAAACATAAAATTAATTTATATACTAATCGGATTGTTCTAAAGTGAAAAGAAAAATATGACAAAACATTAAAATCCGTCCCCTCGTCGTAAATACATAAAACTTCGTCATGAAGCGAACAATGAATGCCTGGGTGCCGGTGACAGCATGTGTGGCGTCATAACAGTCGCCTTATAGGAAATTAGGCGTGCATTTCAGTGTGTCGAAATGCACATGGGAAATAGTTGCGGGCGCGTGCTGAAGGGACGCTTCGCAAAACAAAAGGCTATATTTGGGCGACGAGGAAACAGCCGGACGTGCGCTGCCATGGGGGCAAGTTTGTGAACCCCGTGCGCTTCCATGGAGCCAAGTTTGTGAACCCTGTGGACATTCTGGCCGGCAGGCTGGCCAGAGGGTATATAAGCCGGCTCGGACAAAAACACTTTCTTCTTCTATTCTGAGGCTCGTCCGTAGGTCGTCGTGGGTGGTGCGGCTCGAGGCACGTCGATTTGCTGGCTACGGAGGCAAGGGGAGGAAGCCGGCGCACATGCGTCGTGACGTTAGGCAAGTGGTCATGGTGACTAGTAAAAATTTCCTTCTAGTAACGGTCGGTGAGAAAATCCATTGCAAATTTGTAAATAGAAATTTCAGGTGTCGGTGCACATTAAGAATTAATATTCACCGTTAATATTCACCGTTCACGTCTGTGTTTTTCTTGTAATGCCTTTCGCTGCAGGTGTGATGTGCTACCAGCAGTGCTTACAGGCAATTACAAATGCTTCCAATACAGGATGCAAATACTGAGTTCGCAGGGAAGCTAAGTTCCCTGGAGGAGCGTGATGGTGAGCGAGGTTTCAAGTACAGAGACCAAGTCCGATGAAGTATGAAAATAAGTTTAATAAAAAATAGAGCTGCAGAGCAGCGTGAAGTTGCTACAACAGTGTCTCTGGACTGTCTGTCCCGTTATCAGCGCTAGAGGATCCTTTTATAGAAAACAGGGAAATTTATGGGGCCATTACGCCACCCCCGCCTGAATTGTACATGTCTCGAATGTAATAAACAAACATTACTGTCCGAGCGCTTTCGCCTTTTTGAGATCACTTTCTCATAAGTTTCGATACACCCCCGCCTCCACAATCTGCCTCCTCATTAGCGCTGACAGCGGTTTTGGGCCTCTCTCATCAATATATTTAAAGATAAAGATAAGCCTTCGAGCGCCCGGTCCGGACGCCACCCCAGTTTAGATAATATAAAGAAACGATATTTCTCTCGGGTACATGTATGAGGAAATATCCATTGCTTCTGTTACACAATGCTTTACATACTCTTACATGAAGGTGCGTTAACCATTACATTCTGATATGGCCCCGGCCATGACGCCACTAATGCAGGCCAGGGGCCGAGGCCCGCGCTCCCTTCAAAGGGGCAGCTTCTACCGATGGGGCCGCACAAGAATTCATTTCGCCATGGGACAACGCGGGCCAGGGCATTTTGCGTAGTCACTGCAACATTTGTCGAATAGCCGATCTTATCTTTCTAAACCCACTAAGAGATCGGTACTCGAAATATTTTTCAAATGGTGTTCTGACTTTTAAACAGCTCTCATTTTTCTGGTTTTATTTCTCCACATTCTTTTCAATACATTTTCTGGACAACTTATCAGGGTTGGGCAGTACTTATAGTGCGATTTTTCTAACACTGCCCCTCAAGCCCCTAAGGCCCCGATGGAATATCACACGGCATTTCGCGTCTTTCTCCATCGTACCGATAGAAGTCGCATGATCGCAAGCTCTGCTTGATACGGTCGCGATCATGCGATACCTGGCGGCACAACTGAGAATGTCGCGAAATACCGTGACATATTCCATCGTGAAGACGGGTCTTGAAGGGCAAAGTTAGAAAAATTGCAGTATAAATACGTATTTTAAATACAGTTTGTATTTGGAAAACTGTATTTTTGAGATTTTGGACAAGTAATTTGGAGATATATTTAAATACACAAAATAGGTGAATTTTAAAAAATACTTAAAATACTTTAATAAAAAAATTGTTATCTTTTTTTGTTTGCTTTCATTCTAAAAATTGTGGAACAATTAACCGAGATATGCCTCAAATTGTTTGTTGGCTTTCGTTGAGGTTTTTGTTTAATTACATTAAGAATAAGTATATATATTATATGTAGTTGGTTATTGTTCAGAAATATGTATGACTGTAATTGTACGAGGACAATTACAATATGTTGTTGCAATAAAAGTATATAATACAATTGCATTTACTGTATTTTGAGTATTTAATTTAAATACTTTGAGTATTTAAAGTCTTTGCAATACACATGTATTTAGCCAATCAAAACCTACTGTATTTTGAGTATGTATATTTAAATACCTACTTACAGAGTATTTTGGCGAAGTATTTGAATACTATAGTATTTTGCCAAACCCTGCACCTTAAATATAAATTGAAATATTGCAATCGATATAATATATTGATTATAAAATATTCTGATTTTTCGTGAGCTTTAGCTGAATTTGTAAGGGCATTTATATTACAAAGTCCTGTAAAAACTCACTTTTACTGGCCTCTTTTGTTTACCGTGCCTTTCATTTTTAAAGGAGTTTTGACACTTCCACAGAGCCATTTTGTAAACCTCATAACTGGACACCATAAAGTGCCTGGTGTAAACTTTGTTCCTTTTGGCAGCTTTAGTTGTCAAATTCAATAACGAAGGGCAGGGTCGACCTTTCGCCATTGTCAAAATCTTCTCTCCAAATTTATGTGAACCATTTTTTTTTTCAGCCGAACTACAATACCTTCTTAGTTTTCTCTTAATGCATGGCAATAATAGAATCTTTATAACAAAACTAAAACTCGATAAAAGCGCCAAAGAATTAGGGCACACTTAAAAACACCGCACCGCTTCACTCAAAAGTTCATACTGAGAGTCATACTTTGACCACGCATCGCCGCAAACCGCCCAACAACAGATTCTTCCAACGTAGCGATGATTGTATGTGTGTGTATGTGCGCGTGCGCGTGCGTGTGTGTAGTCTCTGTACGAGACCGTATCTCCGGGCAAATGAATAAAGAGCTTTTGCCACCTCGAACGTGAAGCACTGTCGATCTTCTGCTCATGCGCAGTTCAAGTTTCACATCGATAGTGCTTAACGTTCGAGGTGGCAAAAACCCTCTATTCATTTACCGGAGATAGTGTCTCCTATATAATTACAATTATCGCATACGCACTAAAGTGATGCGAAAGTTGAATTGCGCGTGAGCAGATCGATAATGCTTAACGTTCGAGGTGGCAAAAACTCTATAGTGCGATTTTAACAACTCTGCCCCTCAAGCACCTATGGCCACGATGGAATATCACAGGACATTTCGCGCCTTTCTAGGTCCTGCCGCTAGATGTCGCATAATCGCAAGCACTGCTTGATACGGTCGCTATCATGCTATATCTAGCGGCACGACTGAGAAAGACGCGAACTACCGTGACATATTCCTTCGTGAAGATGGGCCTTGAGGTGACAGCCAAAGTTCCAAAAATCGCACTATAGTCTCTATATTAAAAAAATACGAACCGCTGCGGTCGACTGAGTTACGGGCGGCAAGTCCTAAATTCGATGAACTAATATTAACAGTTTCTTAGCGATCTTCGTTGTTTTATGTCTATTTTTCGGCAGTTTCATAATTATTGTTTAATTACGCTTTAAATAATATCCAATTCTCCACAATATTTAAAGTGCAATAATCACATTCTTTTGCTTGGTCATCACCGCATCTATCGATGACCGGACGCCTCACCATTGCCGTGTGACTAATTTTTGGGACACTCATTTGCGCCACATGAAATTGAGACACCCATTTGTGCCACATGAAACTGTCGAATTGGGCGATATGTAAGCCTATCGAATTGTTTTAATTCACTTCGCGATCGTTGACAACCTTCTGCCAGGGACTCGGTAAGCCAAGGCAACAATCAAAGAACGTTCGCAAACAAACATTTATTTGTGTTCTTGGCATTCATGAAAAAAGCACTTTAAAACTTAACTTTTTTAAGAAATATTATTTCCGTAAATAATTCTCTGGTTAAAAATTGGTACAATGCGAGTTTAAGCGTTGTGTGAATGAACAGCGCGGGCTCTGATATTCGGTGATTGGGGTCGTTTTACATCATTCACATTTTGAAGTCATTTCTGAGGACTGTTTTTGCCAGAACCTGGAGAAGTGGGGTGATATTTCGTTAACTGTAGTATTAAATAAAATATGTAGCTTAATTTATTTTGAAAATAGTTGTACACAGGCGCGATTATTTCTTATCAAAATGTTGGTAAAAACTTTTTGCATCATCCTTACGTGATTCTTAGCACCTTATTCGTTCACTCACATTGGTACCGTTATTCGGTCACCCGTCGCGGAACAGTCGTCACTACTCGGCACCTCTTAGGTATTCCTCAGCCTTTTGCGGATGCTATTAAGATGTTTGGTAAGGAGCAGACTCATCCTATAATATCTCATTATTTAATATATTTCTTTTTGTCCAGTGGTTAGATCAGGGGCGGCTGTGGACGTAGGGACATGATGACGTCACCACCATTTAATCAGTGGCGTGCATTCCATGGAATGAAGGGAATGAGTCATTCCCCTAAGCAAAACACAGAAAAATTATTTCTATATTTAAAATATTCTTTACTTATGGCCAGAGCAAAACTGTTTACTCAACTCAGATTCTGAGCTACGTACTAGTGGTTGAACCGTAACGTAACCAATCGATGTTTTCAAAACGGTGTGTAAATTCGTCCTCGTGACGTCAGCGAAGCTTCGTTCTTCGAAGGTGCAGGCGACTTCGTCATGCCTCGTGCAAAGCCGGGTCGGTCCGTGAGGGCGCGAGGATAATGAATATGAGAATTCGTTCCGTTGTGATTGACTGGTAGCAATTTCAAGTTCGAAAGAATTTATTATTTTGGCTTTTTGTGGGTATTTTACGTACGTGCTAACTACATTATAATACACTGAAAGTATAAAGCACTTAATAATATCGAGAACGTTTATATTAAGTTAAAGAAAGTATTCTAAACAAACTAATTCTTTGCGTACTGTTCTGCAGCTCTCCCTTGCGAGAAGGGAATGCAATCGGTGAACTCATTCCGCGCAGTAGTCATGGCATCTAGCGAGGAAAGTGGGAACAACCGGCGTTGACAGGCAGAGCCGACCGCGCGGTGCAACGCCCACGGATCTCTTACGATAATCTCCGTTTCCGGTGGTACATTCGAAGTAGGCTCGATCAACTTTCATGAGAATAAAACATTACTGATATTTCGAGGAATCGCCACACATGAGAATTGCAGACGGAAGTTTGGAACGTATTCGCCCTTGTGCTATTATGAGATGAATTCTACCAGGATTGTAACCAAAAATACCAAGTTGATACCAAAAATAATACAATATTTGCACTCAGAGCAAAAAGAAGAAACATAAGAAGCAAGAAAGAGAACTAACAGGACGTGAAATTTGTCCGAAGAATTTAAACCGCAGAGCATCCAGAGAATGTGAAAAGTGCACGAAAACAGTAGAACGGACATCATATCCATTGTATGGGTCGTGAAAAACATTATTACTGAACTCTGTAGATACATTTTCAAATTAACATTCACCATATATTAAAGTTTACGCACTTATTTTTCATTTTATGAAAGAAAAAAAATATGCTTTAATGTATTGATGGATTTTAAAAAATTTGTTAATAATTTTAAATAACTAAGTACTCGATAAATAAGGTTAAGTTGTAAGTCACATAAATACCGAATTATATTTATTTATAATGTTGGAAGGCATTTAGCCAAAGAAATTTTCCCTGGGTTCTGTTTACTCCCGGGCGACCATTTACTTACGTTCGTATGCAAGACGCCCGGGTTAATATTCACATTTTGTTATTCATCATCTTTAACTGTTATAGGTTTTTTATACCTTGAACTTCAAAAGTGCTTCCCCTACTAAAATTATCACCGCACGCCACTGCATTTAATCAAAAATAAAGTAAATATACAAAAAATGTAGTTCACAAAAAAATACTATTTAAATGAACTTCATTCTAAGTGGGGAATGAATGTTTAAAGCAGTCATTCCTCAAGTGTTTGATATCAACCCACAGGGGTCAACTTGATCTTTGAGGTCAATCTTTTCAATTTAAAAATTAACACAAATTGATTGCATATTACTGAACATGGATTTAACAATGCAAATCACTAATTTAAAGCCAGGCATAGATCAATTATTTTTCTGTTAACCATGTGCACCCATCTCATAAAATTTATTGTGCCATTTATGGTACGGTATTCTTATTTCTGTAACTTTAATAAAATAATTAAAATATTTATTTCAGTTTGTCTGAATATGATATTTTTTTTCAATATATTTATATTTTTAATAAAGTGATTTTAATTTGCATTTTTATTTCATATGTCAAAAACAAAATCTTTTTATTTCTTCCTTCAATTTTCGTTAGAACAAGTTTTTTTATTAAAAGTGGTAAATGATAAAGTCATTTCAAGTGAAACTAATGTCTGCAATAATCAGATTACGATTAAGGCCATGTTAAGAGACAATTTTTATAAGTGTGTTACAGAACTACATCAATACAATCAACCCAACATTTTGCCCCTGTAATTTTGGATCTTTTCCATGTAATCAAAAATTAAAGATTACATGCAATGTATGATAATATCAGTAAGTGCTGAGTGTGAGTTATCCAAGTAGGAATTGAATAACCCAAAACTTAGTGGAGTCGCTAATAAAATACACTAAATTTTAGAAATTACACTATTGTCTGAAAACAAATATCAAGAACGATGACCTGCACTCCAAAAGCAATGCCGTATATATGTAATTAAAAAAAAATGTTTTAAAAAAGTGGGGCAGAATCATTCTACCTAATACAGTCTTTAAGTTTTTAATCTGGTAATTTATAAAATTATCTTTAGTTATAACGAGCTTTTTATTGAGAGCTGTTGAAACTGAAATTTGATGAAGATTAATAAGTACTATGTAATAAGCTGAATAGCTGATTGGTGTATGGGGCTCAAAGAAACAATATTGTTCTGTAATTTACAACATAGTAAATTTAAAATAAAACGTTTGTTCTCTTGTAAAGCAATATAACTTTTATTTGGGAAAACCAAAATCATGTACAAGGAGTTCTCTTTTCAAATTTCTCACACATTGGGAGAACAAGATTATAAAATCCAGAACAAAATTTGGATACTGGTTCCCACCTAATCCACCTGGAAGGCAGAAGACTGGAAGACAATAATATTTTGCCAATGAAATGGGGATCCTGAAAAAGAACAAATTACAAATTAGACTTCATCAAAATAATCATTAATTGTACGCAGTAGCATCCAAAATGGTAGGGGAAGCAACTAGGGCAATTTGGCCCAGACCCTGATCTAATAAGGTCCCAAACAAATGATCTATTCATTACCAAGAACACTGTGAATACAACACTCAAGCATCTTCACCATCTCAATAATTCATGTCAATAATTAATAAACAACCTTCTGAAATGTGTTTTATTCAGGAATTTTCCCTGCAATTACTTACTAACTTACTATTGGAACATTTCTCAAAAGAGGACTGACATATCTACTAAGATACAATACATTTGCTGAAATAATAAATTGCTGGTATACTGGATAAGTCTTTGAAATATTTAAGGAGATATTTGTTTGAAAAGAGAAACCCCACATTAATCTACTATCCCAATCCCTTTCTCTTGGTGCCCCTGATTGTAAACAATGAAACATGAGAGAACCTGTTCTCTCTTAAAATGTTGATAATATTCTTTACAGCCTCAGAGAGAAGTATAAAGTCAAACTTCAGTGTTCCTGCTGGTGAAGGACCTTGTTATCTAATTATAATACCTCTACTTGATAAGTTAAAACAAAAGAATATTAGTCATTTTTTATCTTAGAACTACCAAATGTTTTTATGTGAAATGATAATTTCATAACTGTGGCCTACGTTATACAAATATTTCTTCAAAAGCAGATTTTGTAAGTCTGAAAGAATCCTGAAAAATTCAAGAACTTTTAAAATGCATGTTCATTCATTACAATTGAAATTATTTTTATTATAGTATATATAACAAATTTACCTATATATAATAAATTTACTATATAATATATTTATATAGTACATATAATTAATTTCCTTGAGAAAATACTTCTATACATGCCATCTCCTCCTAAGGTTTCTAATTGTGTTCTCAGAAAGTTTTCAAAAACATCAATCATTATAAATATATTTTTTTGTAAATGCTCAGTAGAATTTAAGTTCCTTCATAATTAAGTGATTGTTTATAAATTCATAGAACTTTATGAAAAAGAACAGAATATTAATTTTGTGGAAAAATGACTCCACCACATAAAATATAAAGGTAGGTGGACAAAGACAAATGTACCTCCAAAAACTACTTTTTCAGGGCCCACAAACAAATTTTTTCTTAAAGCCTCAAGATTAAATTTTCCTGAACAATAATGACTTCCTTAAACAATATCGATGGTTGATACGTGAAACATCTTAAGTGCCAATTTTCTGAAAATGGGATTTTTTCTGAATTGGAAAAATCTTACAGAGTTATAGCTGGACAAAATTGCATAATCGTCAATATTAAGATTGGAAGTTGGTACGACAAACAATTTTATCTTACAAGTTGCCATAAAAATAGGACCTAATTGTATCAGAAGTTAGAAATGTTAATTCTTAAGACAATAATTACGCTTCATATAAGATGATTTTTTCACTTTCATTTTGTAGATGTATTCGTTAATGTACTTTTTCTACTTTTCTCTCCTAGAATAAATACTTGATTATTTTAAGTTCAGTATCTGTACCCTGAAAGTCTTCAAAATTGTAAAACAACTTCTTAAGTTTTGTGAAATGCTTACCATCAATGAATTCAACATTTCCTCCAAGCCATTGAAGCACTATTATAGTAAAACTATGTATAGAACTACTAGAATAATGATCATATTCATAAATATTTTAGTTTAAATTATAATAGTAATGAAGATTTTAGAACAAAATTATAAAAGAATGAAGAAAGAAAAGTTTTTGTCTTTCCTGTAAAATTTGCATTATGTTGAATAAGATATTTTTCACATCAACAATTGAGTGGAATCAAGCAACAAGAGAGTCCATTAATTGATGGGACATGAATCAAACCAATCATGAGGATACTTTGGCAGTAAGCTACATTTAAAAATACATTATAAGAACTAGTGCAATCGAAATGAGAAACGTATCAAAAACTCAAATAGAAATAGCAGCATACATTGATTCTCTAAACAATAATATGTGTATATACAAAATTACACATATACTGAAGCCTAAACAATTGTTATTTTTTTCAAATCTACAACAGATGTGACTGCTTCTACAGAGAAGTTCAAATTATATTATATGCACTAATTATATTTACTAAATTTGCTTTAGAGGAGACTTTTGTACATTTGAACTTTTTAATTCCCTTTATATATAAATCATTGTAAGGGTCAAATATCTTCTTAACAACTTTATATCAGAACACCGGAGCCCTATAGCTGTACTTGACAATCTAACATGAACAATAACCACAAAATGGCACTGACATGGTCTAAAAGTAAAGGTATCAAAGGTATAACAGTCTCCTCCACATTAAACACACATTTTTTGTCAAGAAAAATTTTAATTATAATTACAACTCACCACAACTAATAAATGTTCTTCACCTCTACAATAAGCAATTCCCATAATGCCTTTTGAACTATTATCTTCATCTCCTCCCATCATGATGGGGCTACCATAAGTTTGAAAATGATTATATAATTTCTCAGTGAATTTAGGCAATTCTCTTCCATGTGGAACATGCAAAATTTTGCAATCTATATCATAAAGCGTATTCAGAACCATAGAAACCTTTAAAAAAATTGACAGTGTTTTCAAAATAATTTATCATTTTAATTATACTAGATACTGAATAATTACATTGTGAAAGTGGTTTATATTCTTTAAGTTTTATACAGTACATCATCAGAGTATTGTATTTCTCATAGTATTCCATGATCAAAATGTTGTAATATCATTTTTCCTTTCAAAAATCCTGCCTTACTTCAACTGCTCCAATCCATTCACGTGATCCATAAAAATTTGAAGGTTTATCTCCTATGTCAACTAATATCTTCTGAATTTTTCTTATATCAGGAGGGGAAGATTTAATTTGTTTTGCATTAATGATCCATGAACATATGGTTTGAAGGGTTCTGTATCCACATCCCCAACCCTACAACATAACAGTATGTGTTACATTGTAATACTTATAATAGAAAATATCAAAATTAAGTAGATGTATACAAAAATTATTATATTTTCATACAAATTTGAAACACTTCTACTAACCACATCATTAAATCCATCACATTTATAATGGTAAAATTTGTAGGAACTTTTAACCAAGACATGTTTTTCAGTTCCTTGTAATAGTGGTAAAACTTCATGTACATCACTGAGTAATTCATACTGCTCTTGATCACTCATTTAGACCTGAACAAATACAAAAAACCATGGATATTATTTGAAAAATAAAAAGTTTTCTTAAAACAAGGAAGGAAAAGTTGCAATAAATTGTTTATATACTACTGATATCAATGTTTACAATACTTTATTTTAGATATCGAATTTCTCAGTTGTCTATATATATTTTATAAAAACAATAAAAATGAGGTATATTGAAAACTGTTCAAGCCAAAGGCAAAAACTTATTGATCTAATAATCAACTGAAAACCTAGTTTCCTGAACTATTACATTATTACAAGGCACTTCATTGACTCTATCCTACACTCACTTCATTATTACGTAAACAATTTACATAGAAATATGTGAAAAAAAAATTAATTTTTTTAATGGTTTGTTTTAGTTTATATCATGCATTTTACATAAATTAATCAAGGACAACCAGAGGGTGAGGCAGCTGGGGCGATTTGCCCCAGGCCCCCACTTAAGAGAGGCCCCGGAAATTTATACAAAATGTATTTTCTTCAATACTTTTTTATTTTATCTAGTTGAAATTGATTGACTTTGAAATATATGATAATTAATGATAATAATAAATAAGGAGAACTATTGTTGGAAATAAGGGGCCCCCATGGATCTACTGCCCCAGGCCCCTTGTTTTCTCTAGGCGCCCCTGATATTAATGCATATTACAGGAATAAACAAGTTGCTTAGAGAATTAGAAGCTGAAACAGAAGAAAAAGATGTATAATTGGATGTAAGCAATAATTTATTAAGAAAGTGAAGTAAACAAATGTTCTACAAGCAAAATAAATGAAGATGAAATAAGAGTTCATAATACAACAGGACAAGAAGGATGCCACCAGGATGCCATGAAGTTTTCTTTTGTTGATACATTTACAAATACCAACATAAACTATAGGAACCTGTAAATTTCATTAAACAATAAAATGAAATTGGAAATTTAAAAACTAATTAAGTAGAAAGTAATAAAATATTGGTGAAAGTAATTGAAAAATCTGTGAAAGTAAAACGTCATACTGGGATTGGTTATAATCCTTTCCTCAGGTGGAAACAGTAGTATGAGGAATGGGGAAGAGACTCTGTAGCTCATTGGCAAATTTTATTTTTCACCCAACAATCCGTAGCTACTGTGCGAACTAAATCGATTGAAATGAATTTCTGCTTGGAACTTTTCAATAAACGTGCGCGACGTGACACTTGGTGGCAATAATAGAGTTAGTCAGTTTTAAAACGATCAGCAGATAGCAATTACAATATCGTTTTTTATTGGTGTCAGAATTTATAAAGGCCCCGGTGCTGAAATACCCTGCACTATTCATTTGTTTTTCATTTCGCAGTTTGCCTTTCGTTGATCATTAGAACAGCTGTTGAACTCACATGTAGTGGTGTATAGAGTTATGTATTTTGCTGGTATCATAGGGCAACTTATGTGTCAGCCGTGTGTTAATTCGTTAAAATGTAAATGACAAACCCACAATTTTTACAATTTCAACATAATGGTTACCACGTGATTGAAATCAGCAGAATAAATGGAACCAAACTGAGCGTACAATGTATTGTACTTGCATAAAGCTTCATAAACGTGCATTCTAACAACATATTATCGTTGTCATAAAGATAGTTTATACCAGTATATATCTTGCACTGTCTTGAGTGTGACCGTGTGTGACGGAACAATTAATAGTCGTAAAACTAACAGTAGTTCATGCTCGTTTTAGGGTATGTTGTAGACACATTTGCAATCTTATGAACAGAAAGAACTGTTTACAACTTACTTTTTTCTCATACTACAAACGACGACTGTAACCCAATTTTATTCAATAATTAATAGTTCTGAAGATTTCGTAGATTTGTTTCTGTATTATTGCGTCCCCCTAATCATGGTGAAGATAATTGCATTTCACCTGACGTGGTTACAAATGATGTGAGAGCAGTTAACGCGCGTAATTATCGTGAGTGTTTGAACTGCAGTTTGAAATTATTAATTTTCATTTACATTGGTATTTTTATTGGACTGAAGTGAATTATTGGGTACAAAGGCAAATTAATAATGAATGTGGTTCGTCTGTGTTGTGAATCGGTTGAATCGTCTTGTTGGTAAGGAGTTGAAAAAAGTTAATCATCTTGATTAGAATATTTGGATCATGAAATGATTCCCAAATATCTCTTCAATATGTTGACAATTGAAAGCTATGTTTGCTATAGGCATCATCGTATTTCTGTGGTTGGCCTACCATTCATTGCATTGTTTATAAACTTTGTTCAGAGCATTGTAATTTTGGTGGAAATTTGAAGAATGTTTTGCGGAGAAAGCGGATGAACAAAAATATAACTCTTTTAATTAAATTAAAAATTCAATTTTTCACATTTTTATATTGCGGATTTATTTGTTAAGTTTTATGATCTCTATAAACTGAAGAATTACAAAGATACACCTAATAAATAGGTACTAGTATATGTAGCTAAATTACATGTAATTTTGTCAAACCTTAATTTTGTCATTGCGTTGCAAATTCATGAGGGAAACAATTGAGGATGTGATATTTAACAGCAATATGTTCGTGGTTTTGTAGGCAAATACACAGTTCATGAGCACATCATGGGCAAAATCTTTGTCATCTAGAAACTAATCTGACTGATCATTAAAATCAATTAAGATCTATTTGTCCATAAATGAATTGAAATTAAATGTTGATAAAACTCTTATTAATCAATTTCAAGTTTCATCATGGTTACCAACACCAAAACATAAGTGGCAGTAGACAATGAATCAGTGAACCAAACTGATTGTCATAAGTTCTTAGGAATATTCATAGATCAGAACCTAACATATAACAAACAAGTTGATACACTTTGTAATAAAATAAACTCTAATATATTCCTCTTGAGATACTTTTCCAGATACCTGGAAACTGATGCACTTATTTCAGTATATTATGGGATAATCTTCTCTCAACTCAATACGGTATTGAAATTTGGGGTGGTACAACACAAAAACATATGGATAGATTAATGGTCCTACAAAAGAAATGTATAAGAAGCATTTTCAAACTAAATCCCAGACAGTCCTGTAAAGGTTGCGTTATTAAATATGAATTACTCACTGTTGTAGCACTCTACTCTTACAGAGTAATATTACTATTGAGAAATAATCAAAATCAATATTTTATGAGCAATAAAGAGATTCATAACCACCATACAAGAGGGCATAGGGACTACCACAGGATATACACGAGCAAGTCTTCATCTAACAAAGATCCTTTCTGCATTGCTGCACAACTCTTTAATAATCTCCCAGTTAACTTAAAGACTACTGATGATAAATATTTCAAAACACTGCTTAAAACACACCTTACTAGTATGTGTCCATATAGGTTATCTGAATTGCTTTAACTTTCTGTAATTAAAAACCATGTACCGCTTCAAGAGTGACCACTCTTTATACCAGTGACCAAATAAAATAATGTAATTATATGTCAAGATCTTGCAATGGATGTAATTATTATTTATGTGTAAAGTATTTACTGTTACTGTAAGTTAATTAAAACTACTACTGTAAGTTAAGGGAATTATTCACTCTAATTGCCTGCCACTGTATCATAATCTACTAGTTATTGTTAATGTTATTTGTTATGTGATAAGGAGTCTTCATGTAGTTTGAAATGTAAATTACTTTAATGTTTATTATGAGCAATTGCATGCCTATTATTCATGTAATTTATCAAATAAACAAAACGCGTTATTACTGTAAGTTATGTAATTAAATGAATAACATAAATTAATGTAATTGTCTATATTAATCACTTAGTTTTATTTTTAACATATAATTTAGAAAGATAATGTAAACTAATTGTATTATTACTGTAGGTTAATGAAATTAATTTCTGTAATTTTAATTAATTTCAAGACAGACTTTGCTCGATACTTTATGTAAGTCTATAAGCAATAAAATATTATTATTATTATTATTATTATTATTATTACTAACTTATGAATATAATGTTTAATGTAGTTCAAGTTATGAATGTTATGTGTTGGTCCAATATATTGTGCATAATTATTCTATTTACAACTAAATTGTAAAGTTTAATTATTTCAGAAAACACCTATTTAGACATGTTATTGAATATTCGTTCTCGTAATCCAACGCACCATAAAATTGCGCATGTAACGTAACCTTACTTTATTTATTTTACTACTTAAATGTAATATTTATAAAATATGTTGTGGGGTGGTTGTAATACTTATAAAATATGGTGTGGGAGTGTAAGGCCATCTTGCCCCTACATTTATATCCTTTGAAAAGAAACTCTTACATTGAAACAATTGATATTTGTGAGTTTATATATCATTTCTAAAGCATATGACTTATAAATTGTAAACATTCATTAATTATATTTGATACAAAATTACTTTTGTTGTCGCCATACTTGCACTGTAACTTCGCCACGTAGACAAATAAAAAATCCAATATCTAAGGTTTTGCAAACCTATGAAGAAGTTAAAATGCACTAAGCAATGGAAAAAGTAAATAGTGGAAAAGCAGGAAAAAGCTAATGAGCTGTATGGAATTAGCAGGCCCACTTGAAATGACGTATGTTATGCCAAATTACGCTATTGTTGTCAAGCTTTCCAGACTAAATATAAAAAGGAGAAAGCATTTTTTCCCTATTGCATTTGATCACACTGTAAAATGGTTAATAAAACACATTTTAAACTAGGTTCCCAAAGCAGTATTTATCCCTGTTTAGAGTATTTAAACTGTCAAAAACCAAAGACTAATAATGTTCTGATGCATATTTATGTGTTTGTTTCCTATCCAACTCTCACACATTTAAACATTGCCAGAGACTTGGAAATAAATAGAGGTGGCAATGTTTTTCCTCCTGCGGGGTAACATTGCCACTTTGCTTGCTTTTAAAAAGGTAATAAAATCTTTCAAATTATGGAAGCTGTGACTTCCATATTTTGAAGAAACATTGTACTTTTGTGATGGATTAAAGTGTCAAAATAATTATTGTAAAGAGCGACACAACAAAGTTTAACTTCAAAAGAAACAAAGATGTGGTAATGTTACCCTCCGTTACCTTATTCCATTTGATGTGATGCTAATTATGTTACATTATTATTTCATGTTTCTGCTATGTTCTAAGTTAATTACTCTGTTTCCATTTCTCTGTAAATTACATTTGTTTTTGAAATCACACCGGTTTAGGTAGGTTAATGAGTTTTTATTCACCATCCTGTTCAACTTATAAAGGCTCCTGTTTATAATTTGAAGAACAAAGCAATTATCGTTACTAGTTTTACTCAGCTTTCTGTTCTGAGAGCTACAACATCATTCTCGTACAAAACTAGTATTGTTGCTCCAGTTGACTCTGAAATCTGTGAACCCTTTCTCCATCGGGTTGAAGAAATTCCCCAAGAGACATAATATTACTACCACAAGTTTCAAACCGACAATAAATTTAATAGATTTATTAGAATGAAATTTTCTACTCCTAAATGCAGGATAATACACAATGTTAATTATCAAACTGGACTTAGTTAAATGAAGATTTATTTAACCCATTAAGTACTAGCGTTACCATATGGTCACGGGTACAACACAGTGTTATAAGAAGCTGTAATTCATGTTTTCGAGGTTTGTATCACTACAGTCATATCTTGAATAACATCTTGAACAATCTGTTCTATTAACTCATTGTTGGATTTTGTCCCTGTGGGTGTTATGCCAATTGTTGTTTACAAGGAAATTCATAGCTTCAGAAATCAGCAAATTGGCTCAAGTATGGCTTCATTTTTTTTTTTTTTTTCTCCAATTGCTTGTTTAATAAGTTATATGTTTTAAAGTATAGTTAAATAATATAACTAATGTAAAGATAACAAAAATTGCTAATGTAATGGGCTGTGAGTACAATTTTAATTTTGCGTGACCACATGTTTTTGACAAGCCAGAAGCAGTGTTGTAAATAAGTTATATGAACTCTCAGAAAACATTGAGATATCGGTTTTATTTGTTTACCAATTTCAATTTATTTGTGCATTTCAAAGAGCGGGGATATGAAGGAACTAGAAGAATGAAACCAAACAGGAGTCCAAAAGAATGCCTTGAATACTTAAAAAAAGAAATAATGTGAAAAGAAAAAGCCTTCATTGGTTCCAAAGTAAACAAAAGTGACGGATTGATTTAGTAGACGAGGAAGGTAATTTCTATCATGTTCGCTCTGTCAACATGCTATGGGGTACAACCTTTAGACAATGTCAAAAGAACAGTGCTGCAGTGAGAAGAAAATTATAATAATAACCAGATTAAACATCATATGTGAATTAATACATGGAAGGCACGGATAGAACAGCTAAAGATATTTCCGCATACAGAATCAACACAGGAGGGAAAAATGGAATTGGTCTATTTTCAGCTGGCTCTTAGATGCTGTAATGCACAATGTATGGGTATTGTGCAAAACATCTTTAGGGTAATCAATACTAAATCTTCACTTCAGAAAATAAATTGCCACTATTTATTTAACTAAATATGTGATTCTTCTCTCAAGAGGTTCTGGAAGGGCCACAATTGATCTAAGGTGTTTGACTCTCGATAGAATTTCCGATGATATCAGATATCTTGAGCGAAATCGCTTGATTCAACCTGTACCGAATCAGGAAAGAAGCAGACGTGCTGGAGAAAAGCATGTTCAGGGGTTTGTAGAACAGAATGTTCTAAATGTAAATTGGGGATGTGTGTTCAGTGTTTTGTAATTTTTCATATGAAATAATTTTCATATCTATTGCAATGTGTAATTTGTTCACATAAAGGACTAGCAGGTCACACTCTTTTTCCTCAATAAAATTTTAAAAATTGATTTTTAACCGAATTTTATTGATTCTTATCCTTTTAAATGTTATTTTTAAATTATATTTAAACAAATTATCCATTTAAAAAAATTCTGTCCTTCATGGGTTATCAACATAAAATTATTATTCCAAGCACTAAATCAATTGGGGAAATTCAGATTCTAGGCCAGATTCATAACAATTACAAATTATATCTTTCAGAAATGCCATTTATCAAAAACAGCTTGTGCCTTTAATTTACAGATAGACACAGATGAATTAAAATGACATTATCTGTCCTGTTTTACAACCTTCATACTATGTACTTTTTTTATTCTGTTTATGTTTGATGTTCTGTTCTCTGTTTATTTTTCTTTGTCTATCATGTTTTTTTTCTACTTACATTGATTCTACCCTGAAAATGTTTCTATGTTGTAACAAGTAAATGAGTTATTTGTATTTTTGGTGTTGGTATGTAGATCCATAACACTTGGCATCTATTAATAGTGTTTTAGCCTGTTTGTCCAACATGACCCTACTTCATTTACATTGATGAATTACTAAAATTAAGTTTTTTTTTTAACTCCTCAACTCTGTGTTTTTATCATGTTATATATTACTCCTGATTTTCTTGCAAATATAAAAATGCTGTAATCAACATTAATGTGTTTCTGAGTTACTTATTTAAATCTGAAATTACCCATTTATGAATATTACACCAATTATATAATTTTGTCCAATATATATTATGGTAATTTCTCTGTTTACAACACCTTTGAAAATTACAAATAAGAAAACCCACTTAGTCTGGCAGGTATTGAATTTTTTATTCTTGTTATCCAAAACAACATAAAAATTTAATGTTTTTTAAATTCATGAACAAAGCCTTCTTCTCTAGTCCTTTAGTCAGTGATTTTCTCGCAAATTTATTCACTAACTTTCATATTTGAGTCCAATTCTATTACTAATCTAGTACTAGTCTTTTTGCACCCATTGAGCCTATACCTATTCTGTTGATGTTACCTTTCTTCTGACAGGCTGTTAGTGAACAAAATCTCCTTCAGAAATATAATATGTCATAATTTTGAACAAATACCATACAATATATCACAGTTTAGAACGAATACTATGTATCACAATTTTGAACAAACCTATAAACAATAAGTTTATAGATTTATTACAAAAGGAAAGGATTCTACTCCTAATTGCAGATAAAACAATGTTATTTATAAAATTTTTGTCAGGAACTGCTAGCCAAATTTGACAAGTCATAGAATGGAATGTTATTCAAATTTTTATCTTTGCTGACTTATCTATCTCTAAGAGGTTATATCTACATTTCATTGGACTTTTTTTATTATTACATTATGATAATGACTTGTATTCTACATGAGGTTTTGATGAATTTCTCGAATATTTGTTGACCTTTAAAAGTTGTACTGCGATGATGTCAACTAGAGCTTAACTTATTCACTATTCATCATCACCTATTTTTTTTTGATATGAATGAGATCCCAGCAATAAGGATAAAATCCTTTTTTCATTTATATTTTGTATGTATATTTCTTAAAATTTACTAATTCAGTAAATAGAAAAGGTCATTAATTATAATAACTGTGGCATAGGATTTTATTTATTAGTTGTATATCACACTCCACAATTTGTTTAGTGATGTATCTCTAAAGGGCTGAAGTGAAGAGTAATCACTATTGTTGTATTGACAACATTAATTTAAAACTTTTTTGGCATTGATCTGTCTTGTGTGTGGATTTTTTTCTGTATTTAAATTAGGAAGTAATTGAATTCATGAGATAAGTTGTGGAAATTCAGGGTAGTAGGTAGGCACTCAAGATAATAAATTACGATTAAATAATTTGTACAATAGGACTGAAGGAAGATGTGAAGGTAAAAGGGGGCCATATATTTATTTTAAATCTGCTGCATTGTATCAATATATACAATCATTTTGACAATATATTATGTCATAAAGGTGTAGACCTCATGTTTATTTAACTTCTTGAATTCAAAGCTTCCATACATTGAAAAGTTGGTTGTTGTTGTTGGTTTTTTTTTTTGTTTTTTTTTTTATTATTATTATTTATTATTATTATTATTTATTTATTTATTTATTTATTACAACAAAGTGGCAATGTTTCCCTTCAGAGATCATACATTGTCACCTTCATTTATTTGCATGAATGTTTAAATGAGTGAGTGTTTGACAGGTTTTCACACAGTTTTCAACACACAGTTTTCAACTTTATATTGTTGAAAACTTATTTTGCTCTACTACAAATTTCTTTGCTGGCATTGTTCGTATATTTAGCTGCTTCACTCAGAAACATCACATGCAACTGCCATTTGCATTTAGTTACAAATAATACCTAAAATGATTAAGTGTCTGAAGGGGTTTGTGAAACATTTCATTTTTGCAGTTAACCCTTCAAAAACAATTGTGTTAAATTGAAATTTATAACAACTCCATCATATCAAGTAATCTGCACTACGTGGGGCAGATAATATCTCTATATAGGTTATTTTTAAATACAATACATGCATAGACACATACATCATTTTACAAGACCAGCTGTCCTGAATGGTGTTAGACCTTAATGTTGTTAAGCTTCCTACATTAACTAAAAAAAATAGAAAAGTTAACCCTTCAAAAACAATTGTGTTAAATTGAAATTTATAACAACTCCATCATATCAAGTAATCTGCACTACGTGGGGCAGATAATATCTCTATATAGGTTATTTTTAAATACAATACATGCATAGACACATACATCATTTTACAAGACCAGCTGTCCTGAATGGTGTTAGACCTTAATGTTGTTAAGCTTCCTACATTAACTAAAAAAAATAGAAAAGTTTTTCCTCGGTACATTTAGATGATTACAGTATGAAATAGTTAATAAAACTTATTCAGTAGGCTACATTCTCAGAGAAACACATAGACCTACATATCCTTGAAATGTGTCTTTTTATTGTTGAAAAACAATGACTAATTTTCTTTAAAATTGTACATGTTATTAAATACTATATTTAAATTAAGAATATACATTAGTCAATCATATTTATTTTGCATTATCATGTCTAATCTGACTGTCAATATGTCATTTTCTAACTGGCTTTGTAATTTAGATGGATTTGATACAGCACATAGAAAAAGATCCACTAATACACAGTTCCTAGCCCTTGAAACCTTCATTTTGGAACAAGGTTGGTTGCTTTGCTCACATGTTATTGTAGAGATATAGTGGTAACCTTGTGCAAGGTATGGGAATTTGCGTACAAATAACATGGAAGGTAATGTCAATTTTAAAAATATTTTTTCAGCAGATTATTTACTTTTTAATTTTATTTATAATGAACAGGCTCCTTAGAAACTGATAAAGTTCATACTGTAGTAGGTTACATGTAGGTAATTATAATGAAATGTAGTAATAAAAACCAAATCCACAAAAACAAAATATAATGAAACTAGTACATGGAAATAATTATAAATACAAAACATATGTAAATACACAACACAAAAAAAAATATAACCTATGGATATAACTTTAAGAGAAAGCCTAAAGTCCCTGGAGAGATGAATTTGGGTGATCATTTGATCCAGGATGTATTCCAAAAAACCTGACAATAAGGTGGTCTACATTCTGTCTACAATACTGTCGTCAGCTTTGATATTGGAACTTCTCCAGCTGACTTATTTTGTGTTCTTTGTATTGTTCCAATCCCTAAATTTATGAATTGTTAGTTGTCCTCTACTATTTTACTTTCACAAGACTTTATATCTTCATTCTCATTGTTCTTTAAGCAGTAAAAATCTTTGTTAAGAAATGTAATTTAAATTTAATTTACACATTTTGTAGATTCTGGAGTTTTATGACTTAGGTTAGGTATATTTTTCTTTAGAATGAGAGAAAAATCTGAAATAAAAATTTAAAAACAAAACAAACTAAAACAATGTAAAATCTCTAAAGTTTGTTTCATCATTGAAATTACATTTATGTTGCCTGCAGAATTGTAGTAGCATACAGTGCAGAATTTATTTATGAATGCCATACATGTAGGGTAATACATTTTCAATTGCTCCATCTTTGTTTCATAGCCATACATCTGTCTATTCTTCTTATAATTAGTTAATCTAATTCAATCAATTGGAAATGGTTCTTGATGATATACAACCACACATATGCATCTTTACAGAACATGGTCTTGGAAATAACAAACTAAAAGTAAATAAATTAGGAAATTACTCTCTAATAACACACTTCTGTAGAGTTTCTCATAAAAGTGGGGGTATTGCAATATACATAAAAGAAAATATTAAGTGTGAAGAAATTAACGATCAGCAGTGTCAGAGATGTTATTTGAGGCAGTTGGTGTTAATGTGGGCCTACTTCCTCGAGACAATAATGCTATAAAAATGTTGGAAATATATAGATCTCCTAACTCAGACATTAATGATTTCTTCACAAAATGTGAAGAAGTCTTTAAAAAAACTCTCTCAAAGTAAGTGTAAAATTGTAATCCTCGGAGACATAAATATAGACATAGAAGACAATCATCTGAAAGATCTACTGGCAGGTTTTAACATCCTTAATGTGAAACTAGGATCAACAAGAATCACACAACATTCGAATACAGCAATAGATCACATTATGACTAACATCGATAAAAAATGTACACAATAAATAACATAGATTGTCATATATCCGACGACACTGGACAAACTATAACAGTAAATAATTTTAGATGTACAAAAGAAAAAACTAAATACTTGTATATTAGGGACACCAGAATGTGTAAATTGATTCTTTTAAATGAAATGCTACAAAATGAGATCTGGTCTAGAGTATATTCTGAACAAAATGCAAATAACAAGTGGAACTTATTTCTCAGCATAATCAACAAACATTTAAATATCACCTGCCCAAAAATAAAGCAATCATGTAATAATGAAAAGAAAAATAAATACAAGCTTCCGAATGAGATAGTTAAACTCTAAGATAACATGAAGTACTGCTACACTATGCTTAAGATGACCAAAGAAAACTCCTACAAGGGACTAATAAGTACAAAAAATTGTACAGAAAAGCACTAAATAATTTTAAAGCTCACAAATTCAGCAATAAAATTAATAATTCATCAAATAAAACAAAAGTATTATGGAATGAAGTAAACCAAAACAGAAGAAAAGTTAATAAACACAAAAATATACAATTAGTGCAGAACAGTAATATAATTAGTAATCCTTTTGTAATATGTGATGTATTTAATAGTTACTTCCTAAGTGTAGGGCACACAAGTGATCAACTCTATGAGCCAATACAAATCAGAAAGGTAATAAATTCTATTTATTTAAGTAACACTGACACAAGAGAAATAAATGAACAAATAAATACATTTAACAATAGCAAATCTTCAGGGTGGGATGAGATATCGGCTGTTATTCTCAAAACTTGCCAGCATTCCTTGGTAAACATTCTAGAACACCTAATAAACAGCTCAATTAATGATTGTACTTTCCCAGAAGCTTTAAAAATTAGCATTGTAAGACCCTTGTATAAGAAGGGCGAAATTTATGATGTTCACTATTATCGACCTATAACACTTACATCAAGTTTCGCCAAACTCTTTGAAAAAGTTATCTATAAGATGATGTCTAATTTTCTAGAGTAAAATAATGTAATTGTTAACACACAACATGGGTTTCAGAAAGGCACTTCAACTATCACTGCTGCAGCTAACTTTATGCACGAAATATTAAGAAGCCTTGAAAATAATCAACGTACAGCAAGCATGTATATTGACCTTTCAAAAACATTGGATACGGTGTCACTTCCTATATTTACAGAAAAATTAGAACATGTAGGAATACAGGGAAGAATGAATGATCTTGTGAAATCATATTTAAAAAAATCATAGGCAATGTACTGAAATATATTGGGAATCAGAATTTTTTATTAATAAAATACAATCAAAATTTGTAACCTCAAACTTTTATTTGTAACTTCAACTTACAATCAAAATTTGTAACCTCAGGAGTTCCTCAAGGAACGGTATTAGGTCCCTTACTTTTTTTACTGTACATTAATTACTTTCTAGTACTACTACATTATAAATTAAATCTTATGCAGATGATACCTCAATTATTTTTTGTGACTTAGAAAACCTGAAAGAAAACATTAACGATTCAATGACACAAATACACACTTACCTAAGTCAAAATAATCTAAAGATGAATGCTGATAAAACAAAAAGTATGTTATTTCAATCATCATAGCATGGATAATACTAATGGTATTTGTAACATCCAAGTAAATAACAAGGCTATTCAAAGAATTAAATGCCATAACTTTCTTGGAATCGCCACAGATGAAAACCTGTCGTACTATGAACACATCAACACACTATGCATGAAAATGAGTTCCAACATAATTCTCCTGCATTATTTCTCACAATACTTGAACACTGAATGTCTGTTGACTATATATTCATCATCATCATGAACTATTTAGGTATAAGCCCAATGGCCTGTTCCTATTCTATCAGTAGTTCCCTAGTCTCTGCCAAGGTGTTCCTGGTCTTCTCATCTCTTCTTTGGTCGGCCTCTTTCTCTTATGCCTCTTGGTCTGTACTTCAGCATCTGTTTTGATATCCTGTTGATTTTCATTCTTTTTACAAGGTCTTGCCATTTCTTCTGATATTTTACCAAGTCTTCAATTATATTTTTGGTTTTTAGTTTCTTCCTTATTTCTTTATTTCTTATTGTGTCTTTCCTAGGTTTGGAAATGATGTTGTGGAGTCTAATTTCTGTAGTCATGTGTTGGAAGTGTCTTTTTATACAGCCATTGATTTTGTTGTCGTTTGCCAACTTTGATTCAAAATCCTCTTCCTGTATTGAAATTTTGTTACCTAGGTAGGTAAAACTTGACACGTGTTGTATTATTTTGTTTTCAGTCACCATTTTTGTCTTTATATGATCCTTGCCTTTGAAGCCCATTGCTTTAGTTTTCATTGTTGATATTATGAGACCATATTTCGTTATAATGTTGTTGAGTCTATATGTTGCCATTTGCAGTTCATCCTCTGATGTCATTACAATTGCTTGGTCATCTGCATAAAGTATGGTCTTTATTTCTTGACCTCGCCCCATAGCAATGCCTCCTTTCACTTCCTTCTTCCATACCTTCATGATATTGTTCATATATATATGGAACAGTAGAGGTGATAGACGGCAGTCTTGTCTGAGGCCCACATTAGTGGGAATTGCTGACTAAATATATCCACATATAGAATATGATATCGACATTTGGGGAGGAACAACAAACAAAAATATGAACAGAATTATGATTCTGCAGAAAAGAGCGCTAAGATGCATATTCAAATTAAAACCAACCCAATCTTGTAGGAACTATTACACCAAATAGAAAATTCTGACTATAGTAGCACTGTACGCATACACGTTAATTATTCTATTAAAAAATAATAGTACACTTAATATCTCAAAAAATAATGAACTAGATAAATACAACACTCGCGAACATGATCTAGAAGAAAAATGTCCAATTCATAAAGTCAATCATTTTAACATATGATATCATGTATTTAGAGAAATACATGGACTACAATATTTGAAATTGTATCTTTATTTACTGCTTCATTTCAAGCTTAAGAATGTCATAGATTTTTATGTCAGATCAATTTGGTACCATAGGGAAGAGAGACACAAAAATAGGTAATAAATATAAGATACCCATTCATTGCTTTTTTCTGGGCTGACAAATTTTGATACTGTATCCTGAATTGTTTGAAACATGCATGGCCTCCCAATAATTGGCAGTGCACATTTTAATATATTATATATTTTCTTTTGCTGCTTTTAAAGAAAAACAGTTTAGTTGACTTACAAGCAGTTGAACAAGAAAAGTAACAGCAGTTGAAAAATACAGTCAGGTTGTTCATGCTCCTCGTTTGTCTTAACCATAGTTAACTTTATAAACGTTTGTGACAAAATAATAAAGTAATCTGAGTATTATTACTTGGGAGAGGATTTTTTATGCCCTAAAAAATCTTGAAATATGCTTTTCAAAATATGCATTTATGACCTAAAAATTCTGAAATATGCCCTTTATATGAATTAAAATTTACAATATTTCATATTCTGTATAAACCTTTCTTTTCAGAAGCATGCTTGGAATGAAAAGATATATTTTTGTCCCAACATAATATAATCTACCTTACTTTTCAGGAGAAGTAATTGAAGTAAATATTCCCTTAATGAAGCACATTGTATGTTTTGTTGTTGCATTTCTTCTGCCTGGTTAAAAAAATTGATATCAAGAAATATCCTCTTTTGCACTAATATATTATTATATATAGAAAAGAAAAATCACAGTAACATAACATCAATGTATTTCCATCTTACAATTTCACTTTATTTGTACAATTTCAGTGCTGCATTGCAGTATGTTACAAATACTAAATGCATATTGTCAAATCTGCCTTGTGCAGACTTTCTGCAAAAGGGTCATGAACTTCAAGTTTCTTTTCCTTGCACTCTACATCATTCTTGCAATATGACATGCTCTTTCTAATCAATGAACACTCACAAATAAATAGGTTCTATGAAAAGATGAAATGTTTTAGAGATAAGTCTCAATTTTAACAAAATATGTGAAATGTGCACCTATAATTACAGGAATATGCACCAACAGGAAAAAAATCAGTTAAATATGCACAAATGTGCACTATCATAACATAACATCTGATTCTAACCAAATGGCAAAAAATTTCACTTAACTATGGCCTGAAGCAACAGATGAAAATTGCAAAATTATAGAAATCCACTTCGTAATTATTACACAATTTTTATCTTTTTAAAATTTGTTATTGTTATCCTAATATTTTTAATGTATCCTAAATTTGTATCAAAAAAATTTTGTAACCTTAGCCACATGAAGTTGTTATTTAACACATTATATAAATAATCCAAAATCTGTAATAAAAAGGTTATTTAAAATATTAATACATTTTATCAGCGACAAATTAAAATGTTTTAACTCCTAGGCAAAATATAAAATGTTTTGCAGTGATCATGTCACAGGACATTTTGTATTGTGTCAACTAAATTTTTTCTGTTATTTATATGATTTAATTACAGTACCTTTAATGTGTCATATCTTTGATGTATGTTCAGGAAAGGGAAAAATAGATTAATAATGCACTTCAAATGAAACTGAAATGAAATATAGAGTTAATCTTGATATAGTTATTACTATACACTCAAGTTTTCTTGATATTCCCCAGTAGGGGGTGCAAGGAGAGAAGGGTTGTGGCTAAGCTTAAAAGGGTGTACCAACTTTTGGCATGAATCTGTCCCATCAAAACATGGCACAAGAAATAAAACAGTTACTTTGAATGTTGGAAGCATTGTTAATTGATGTGTACCATTCCGAGTCGAACCTAAGTATCTCAACGGGCAATACAATTCAACTCTGGGCATAAGAAACTTGTGTGAGTGATACATTTCCTTTGAAATTGTTCCAGCGCAATATTACACAGTGTGTCAAGCTAGTTGAAAAACGTTATTTTTCTTGCAATGGCAAAATCTGGAGAACTGCTTAGAGCAATTGGGTCTATATTTGTTTTATTGAAGATTTTTTCCACAATGCAGGGTACTTTCCCAATCAAACAACAATACTTATAATTTAAGTGCAAGCAAGTTATTTTTTTTCCTTACATTCTTTCTATTTATGCAATCTTTATATTGTAATTGTGTACTTTTTAATATTTGTTTTAAAGGCCAAAGATTTTTAAAGTAGCAATTGCTTACCTATTTGGACTGCAAACATTTCTGTGTTTCGGCCATTCTTTTTCAGTCTTCTTCAGGTATTGGCCTAATATTATTTAAAATGTCATAATACAATTCAATATATCATCTAGAAAAATAATTTAAACCATTGGATTCATATCAAAAGCTAGTTTATATTGTTACATTTTCTTGTCTGTTAATATGAAAAAGAGTAAACAATTATATTCAATGTATGTATACTATCAATTGTATACTTTTTAAGTTTTTCATTCACTCATATTCACTTTCATTTACTTTACTGTTAAAATTTTCATTCACACTGTTCCACTCATCCTTACTTTCCTCTTTCTGGTTCCCATTCCAAAACCACTTTTTGGGATTCCACCATCTTTCATTCTTTTAATGTGGCTTAACCAATTTTTATTTTTCTTTCTTTTATAATTTTAATTACATTCTTTCTCTATCTTATTCTTTCATTTAGAACTGAATTTCTAATTTCTTTTTTCTTGATACACTAATGGCGGAAGGTGATCCCTTCAAATGGACTTTTGAAGGGATCACCTTTTAAAAGTCCATTTCTGTAGCTCTGTTTTTCAGACATCATTCATCTGTGTACCTTATGAGAGAATACTTTCTACAATTGATTTAAAATTCATAGTTTTCCTTTTATGCATAATATTTTTACTTCATAACTATCAATTTAATGTACCAGTTGCTTGCTTTGCTCATCATTTTCTACTTTCAACTTCATGCAATCTGCATCATCATTACCTTTGGTAATTACTGCTTGGCCAGTTGCAAATAAACGTTAAAAATATGCTCTATACTGCATAAGTAATAGGCGAGAAAGTAATGTTATTGTGATAGGTAGACTTATTATTCCACATTTTGTTTCAGTTATGTAAAGTTAAATCTGCAACAGCACCCACATGCAACACCTTGTAGTTATCCTTGTGGTGAAAGGTTTAGATAATTTTGACACTAATATCCCTATCAATTTCTCAAAGCTTGAATAGATTCACTGATTCTAATTCTTTTTATCTTTCCGTAACAGGTTTCTTGGTTCACTATTATGTCCTTATTTTCTTCTAACAAAAACCAAATTGATTTCTTTATTTTCAACTTTATATTTTTCCTAGAGTTGAGTTTATATTATTGTGTACTATGTGAAGATCAACAATCTTCAATTAAAACCTTTGCAATTCAATTATGATTCATTTATTAGATTCAGTTTCTATTACTCCTATTACTCCAAATACAATTCAGGTGATTTCTTGTAGTTTTTTTCATCTCATTGTTGTTAAGTTGCTGTTTTATTTGTCTTCTCCAAATGTTTTAAAATGTGGTTATAACTTGGTATTTGAAATAAATATTTCTTTGTTCCTAGCTAAAAATGCTTCTGTAGTTTCATTGAATTTTTATAACCAGAAGGATGATGGGTCTTTTGTAAAGTGTGATCCTGTCTCCAATAGTAAATTTGAAAAACTGATAGTAGTTACTTTATAAATGCCTAAGGTTACTATATAAATGCCTAAGTTACTTTATAAATGCCTAAGTTACTATATAAATGCCTAAGTTACTTTATAATGCCTAAGTTACTATATAAATGCCTAAGTTACTTTATAAATGCCTAAGTAACTACTAATAGTAGTTACTTTAAAAATGTGTTGGAAGAATATGGTAGCATGAGCAGGACTTAAACATGTAATCTACAGGAAAGATGGGGAGTTATACTTTCTACAATTCTTCTATAGTAATACTTTTATGGAGGATGCCAAGTATGTCTTTTGTAAGATAAACACTAAGAGAAAATACTGGAGATATTTGAAAGTTTTATCGTTTTTCAATGGCGAAAGAAGATTGATTCAAATAACGGTTTTTGAGATAATTACTTAATAATTCAAGAAAATGTGTATTTGAACTTGTAATGAATACGAAGTATTAAATATTTGAAGTGTTAACGTACTTATTAATTAATAAAACCGCCATTGCGGGAACAGTCTTTCATTTGTCAACAATGGTCTTGACCGCGCATGTCTATTCCGTGGTTTCTGTGCCAACACGCTTCGCGCTTGTAGCCAATGCCAAAGCAGCTCTGTTTTTCGAGGAAATTGAATACCGTCATCGCTAGCCAATGGGAGAGCTTATCCGTGACGTTATGTTTTTAAAATAGATTCTATGAGTCAGAACATATAAGCTGAAATGTTACCACCGAGAGCTCAGACGGTCGCGGAGAGTCCGAGCGGGCGGTTGTGTTTGGTGTCACGTGTGGAGGTGATTATCGATCGCGTGTACGCAGTTGTACGAGAGGACGCTTGTTTTGGCAGCGCTGTTGTGTACGGATTAGATGGTACGCAACTGCGCAACATCGAAGATGGAAACGACGTTTTATGATGAATCGTTCAACAGCGATTGACTAGCGACGTGAATCAGCTGAAACGCAGTATGACATTAGATTTAAACCAAGCACGCAATATTGTGAAACGGCCGAAGTATAACGCGGCTGTGACGGCGTGCGCCAGTCTTATCGTCGCCCGATTTGAACAAATTGAAATTGGGCTCGCCCGAGCTGGAAAAATTCATCTTTGCCCAGCAGAGCGGCATCATGACGCCCACTCCCACTCAAATCCTGTTTCCGCGCACCGTGACGGAGGAGCAAGAAATCTACGCCCGCGGGCTTCGTCGACGCCCTCAACGAGCTGCACACGAACGAGTCGAGCCAGCTGAGCTCCGGCGGGCTGCAGCCCGTGGAGGCGGGCCCGGGCGGGGCTCCGGGCGCGGGCGCCGCCCCGTCCACGGCCGTCACCTACACCACGCTGGAGCCGCACGCGTCAGTGGGTGGGGCCGTCATCAGCCAGGCGTCGTCCTTCCCCGCCAGCTACAGCCTGCTGGCGGCGCAGCCCGAGCAGGCCGTGGTGGTGAAGGACGAGCCGCAGGACGGTGCCTAGCCTAGGCAGCACCCCGCCCCTGTCGCCCATCAACATGGAGTGCCAGGAGAAGATCAAACTGGAGCGGAAGCGCCAGCGTAAACCGCATCGCCGCCTCCAAGTGCCGTCGGAGGAAGCTGGAGCGGATCTCTCGCCTCGAGGACAAGGTGAAGCTGCTCAAGGGCGAGAACTCGGAGCTGGGGAGCGTGGTGCACAAACTGAAGGAGCAGGTATGCCAGCTGAAAGAGCAGGTGATGGACCACGTGCATAGCGGCTGCCAGATCATGATGTCGGCGCAGTTCTGAGGCGTCACGCGCCCTCGGGGCGCCTATTTGCTGTACGGGTGCGTCGGCGGCGGCGGCGGCGACGCTGCGGTCGGCGCGGGAGCTGGCGCGGGCCGAGGCAGGCCCGCCAGCGCGCAGGCGGCGCGGGCCGACCGCGCCCAGGCCAGGCCAGGCGGGCCACGGCGGCCGGCCGCGGACTCTAGTGCGAAGTCCAAGAGCATTCCTAGTTTCAGATACGGTGGCAGTTTTTGACCTTATCTGAGTTTTTTGCGAAAGTTTCCTTGTTTGAGGCAGGTACATCTAGTCACAGCCGGGAGAAACGCCCGGGCTGGTAGCTTGGACTGTACGCAGAATGCAGGGCAGTTAGCAGTTGTAAATACAGCGGATATTTATATTTGGAAGACATTTTCCGTTCTGCAATGTGCCTTTCTAGTTAAAGAATCACTCGTTTTTTAATCTGCTGTCAGAAACCTCATTCTCCAGAACAAGCGATTAATCAGCTTTTTGTATGTGAATGTCCTTTTCTACTTGAACTATGATCTATGATAAACTTGTGTTATGTGAACACACGCATATACATATGAGATCTTTTTTTATGAATTTTATTTTTGAGTAAATAAAAATATTTCATTGAAGTTGTTTGTTTACATTATTTCCCCTTGTCTAATTGCATTTCTTTACCTCCCAATCCTACTAAATCTTGGTTATATTACCATTTTAAAGGTAGTAGTTATTAAATTTGCTAATGCAAAGAAACGGGAAAATGTACGTGGATATTTGTAATGGACCATGTACAGATGATTGCAGTTGTCGAGACTGCTAATGGGGTGTGACCCAATTAACTTTGCTGAGCAAAAAACAGCTGGTGCTGCACTTATGATAAAGGTGTTAGTTTTGCTCATTCTTGCTGTAATATAAAATACAATATTTTTTGAATATTAAAAATTTGAAAGTCCAGTACTAGTGCAAATATTGACCAAATGCTATTTACTCTAAATAAATGATCCTTTGAATGAAGGAAATTATTGCTATTTATTCTTTTTTTTCTTAAGTTAACGTTCGTTTTCAGATTTCGCTTTTCCTAAGGTGATTTGTAGCCCAGGTGGCAACAGTGTGTAGTATCTGAAGATTAGTGGCAGAATTTACAGAATAATTATTAAATTTGATTGTCCTTCATTCGAAAGAACGTTTATATAAAATATGGGCGGTCACTGATAATAATGGTTCGAAAGGCTCTGTACTTGCTTTGTTGCCGCTCGTCCTTGGTGTCAATGGCAGGCCGGATATCGTGGACAAAGGCCTCCCCCCCCCCAGCGCCTAGCGGGTGCAGGTGGCAGCTTGCGCCACGCGCCGGGGGGGGAGGGGAGCAGAGTTGCCTTGGCCTGCTTTGTGGGGAGTGGCGCCAATCTTTTTGAAGTCTTGTAGCTCGCCTGCGTGAAAGATGCGCCCCCCCACATAAAAGACTTGAAATGCAATGTGAAGATTTTTACAATTGAATTCACGAAAATGAACGCATCAACTGTGTCCGAGGGTATTTTTGCCATAAATGAAAGTAACAGTAATAATGCGAACCTGCAGTGGCGGTGGGGAGCCGGGCAGTTACTGCCTATTGTTTCAATAGATTTGCAGAGACAAATAAGTTTGTATTTCAATATTAAAGGTTTTCGGAAAAATAACATGACATTATTTAAATATCTATTCTTTTAAGAACATATTGTATTAAGGGGGAAAATCCTCAATATTGTAGTTTGCAATTTTCAAAAAATACGGAGTTCTGAAAATGCATCATTTGTGTAGCGGTCTCTATTCGATAAAAAATGCAAAGGGAAAAATTGGCGCCACTTTCAGACAAATCTTTATTTTAAAGTTTTACCTAAAATTGCTCCAAAAATACTCAAACTTTCGAAATTTTTTACCTGAATTTATTTAAAGAACTATCTTTTAAAAGCAGATTCCATTTAGCAAAACAAACATTCTCCATCTTCAATATTGAATTTGTAACAAGACGCTGAAAAAATTGAACTTTGGCAATTTTTGAAAATTCAGTGAGTTCAACGATTGCACATTTTTCAGCGCCCTTTGTTATATCCGAGAAAAAAAGTTAAACGATAAGTTTGACGGCATTTTTTTTAGAAAATTTTGAAAATATTGAGGCATCATGTAAAGTACTCTTAAAAAACAAAATATGTTTCAAATTTACGGAGCCTCGGGTTCGGCCAGATCGATCGAGGAATGTCAATTTTGGAGAAAATCATTTGTTTAGGTGCTAGTGTAGACACGTATTGTTTTAAACAATTTAGTATCAAGGGTCTACAAAATGTTGGATTCTCACGTGTTACAACGTATAGGATGAAGAATTATCCACTTTTTCAGTAATGAAGACCCGGAAAACAAGTTTTCTCTGTCGAAAATTGTTATTTCTTTCCTGTAGCTGCGGCATTACAATACTTCCTTTGTACTGCGTGCGTAGTGATATGTGAGGTAGTAAAAAGTTATCTGAAGTTTTATTAAATTCTCTTAGATCTCATAAGTAGTGTTTACCAAATATCAGAAGTATAATACCTAAATTCAACCACATTTCCTGTAATGCGTACATAATTTTGAGAATGAATTAAATGTTTTAGCTAGACATTAGTATATTTATGACGAAAACCAAATCAATGTTATGGCAAAAATAAAATAGCTCTAAAGGGGAAAGTCTCTCAGAGCACTCTGCTCTGAGAGACTTTTCTTATGATATTGTGCCAGAAATATGCACATTAAGTCATCAATTTCTCACTGATAACAAGTTCCTGTTAGGTCTTGGCATTTTCCAAGTATAGATTGAAGATGAGTTACTTTTTGTGGCCAAAATGTGATTACAACTGCAATGATCATTCATTTTAATATATCCCTGGCATGGAGGGATATCGAGTAAGCCAACTGAACACAGTGTGTGAATTCCTTTTATTCGAGAGGCTACGGAGAAAATGTTCTCTTGAAGTTTATGCAAAACACCCAAGACGATGCGTGTTACCCACACTAATAAATTGTAGATGCACAAGCAAATCGATATAATATCTAAAAGATCGTCATTTTTTGCTTCAAGTAAATAATGTTCAGGAAATAATGTATCTTTACGTGTACAAAGTCAACAAAGATGGTTCAGAAGACAGCTTAGTAGTGGTTTTTTTTTTTTTTTTTTTTTTGCCGTGGAACAAACGGCTCCACCCAGATTAAAACCACTTTCCGGCTAAATGACAGTTTTCGAGAAGTATTTTTTCTTGTCCACCGACTATATGCTTGCAAATACCAAAGGGGGCTTCAACGCGACTCGCCAGCTGCATGCAGTTCTTTTAGCATTCTTCGGTGGCTCTTGCAAATATTTGAGGCCCAGCTGAAAATGATGTAATTCTACGCACAGAACATTGTTTTATCTTTGAAACAAGTTATCGAGTCATTGTATGAATTTTATTAAATCTAAGCTTTCTATATTATACGCGCATATCGTCTTAATATACGCGCACGTTTTCTTGAGCTCCGAAATGACTACCCCACTTCTTTGCCAATATTGAATTAAGAATAAATGATAGCAACGAGCGTTGTTGACAAATGTAATAACCAGATATGTTCGCTCCCTTGTAATAGACTATTGTGCATCGAAAAGCGAGCTACAGATTTGATATAGTAGTCCTGTCGTCAAATTAATCCCCCCCCCCCAAACACACACACTTTTCTCGCATTCAGCCAAACGAGGGCTCAAGAAAACGTGCGCGGATAATACAGTTGTAACGATTGTTCATTTAACTGAACTTATTAACATAAGTCTTTGAAATTTTTATGTTTTGTGGCGTTTCGTTAAGAGGGGCTGAATGTTTTAGTTTGTAAATAAATGTAATTTTTGCTACTCAGCCTTTTGTCTGTTATAAGCATTTAAAAAAAATAATCTATTTATCCTCTGCAGGTGCGGGTCTTTCCAAGAGTTTTACTTAAGTGCCGGTCTTTCCAAATGTTTCACTCAAGATCGTAGATTCCAACTGTCTGGCAGCTGGCCACACCTGATATTCTTTACATGTAAGACGGAAGAAATAAGAAAAGTATAGTAAATACAAAATTTAAATGTTTTGGAGTTCATTAATTGCCGTATTGACTGACCCCTGAGATCGGATATCTGTTTCATATACAATAAACATGAGTATAAAATAAAACGAAGAAAACACATTTTATTTTCACTGAATAGCTTCGACATTTCATTTTCTTATCTGTTTGATTTTATTGATTTAATATCGCCTCTACATTTCAAAACGCAGCACTGAATTGCATTTATAGAAAAATCACTTTCGTATCGATATATTACATAACTAGGAAAATCCGGCAGACGTTGTTCTGCCCTTCATCTCCCTTTTCCCCCTCCCATCACCCTTTGTCACAGTCGCTCCCTCCTTGTCCCTGTCCCTGTCTGTCTGTCTCTGTCTCTGCAGCTCTCTGTCCCCCTCATTCACATTTACTTGCAGATTCTGCACGTCTCTGAGCAGGTGAGGTAATATCGGTAATATCAAAATTTTAGTTTTAAGGCCCTAGAACGCCTCGTTTAGGAGTTATTTAACGATATAGATTCAAAATGCTACCGAGTGTGATGCGGGTTGTTTTTGACGTGAATATTTAATTTTGTTCTACAGCGCCATGTAGTGGAATTAACAGCACATAAACCTTCTGGGTGAAAAAACACGTAGAAGTGCAAACTTTCATGGAGATCGGTCCCGCAATTTCTTGGAATGACAAAAGATGAAAAATCGCATTATACATTGATCTACTAAATTATTCAAATAATATACCACAAAATTCCCTAGATTAATATCATAAATCTTATTAGATGTGTGTTTTACAAACCTTTCATGAATATCATATTTAAACCAGTGGTGCTACTATGTATTTACTGTACTTGTGTATTTACTAGTACAGTATGTACTAGTAAATATTTTATCGCATTATTCATAACGTTTGCAATTTCTGAAAATTGAGAGTTCAACGAAAAGTAGACCTGCGCCATTTTTTAAGCGTCTGCCAATGGAAAAAATAAAAAATTTGTTGCTATTTTTGAGAAAAATGTAAATTGCATTAAATTCAAGTAGAAATTACGCGAAAACTATTCCTTTTTTCAAAAAATTGTACATGACTTTTTTTAAGGATCTACTTTTTTGGAACAGATTTCGTAGAAAGAAAAAATCTCTATCATCAATGTACTTTTTTTTTTTCAATTTTCGAAAATACAGAGAGTTCGCCGAAATCGAGAGCTGCACCGATTTTTTTTACCGTTCTTTGCTACATAATAAACAATGCAAAGAAATCTTTTGGAGCCGTTTTTGAGAACATTTTCGAAAAATTGTATATCATCTTATTTCAGGATCTATCTTTCAACAACAGATTTCATTTCGCAAAACATATCCGTCTTTAATACTGTGGTTGTAGAAAGACGCCCAAAAAATTTTGTCTTTTTCCATTTTCGGAAATTCAGATATTTGAACGAAAATGAGACCTGTGCCATTTTTCAGAGTTCACTACACCATCCGAGAACAAAGTTTAATAAAAAAAATTGGAGTCATTATCGAGAACATTTTTAAAATGTTGAGTCTTCATGTAAAAAAAACGAAAAATTAAAATATCCGCTTCGAACTCACAGGGCCTTGAGTTCAGACAGAGAGACAGACGTTTTGCCGTTAATCGATTTTTCGACTTCAAGGACCCCCAAAATGTGGATTCTGACTACACAACGAATTAAAGAGTTCTTCATTTGTTACGTACATGAACAAGATTTATCCACTTACGTTACAAGGGTCCGACAATTGAAGTTTTTTCTCTCGGAAAATCGCCGATTTCCGCCGCACTCTTTACTACTTACGTGGTAAGTCGAGAAAGTAAAAAGTGTGAGGGAAAGTGCTGCTCTTATGTCCTAAAAGTGTTATTAAAGAGAGAATAAACAGTATGCTCTTTGTAATGGATCTTGTCGCAAACTATTCGGCAGTTGTATTTTTGATAATTTGTTTTTATAGAGCGATGTTATTGTTTCAGAGCGAAATTTATGATTTGTTTTTATCTTATTCAATCTTTAATCACCGGCAAAGGTTGGTCATGACATCAGATGATGTCACAGCAGCGCCTAAGATCGGGACAGCTACTAGGTCGAATTGAGCCGCAGTCTGGATGAGAAATTTAGCGGTCGGCTGCTCTGATCAGTAGTTTTCCGTCGTTTCTCTGATGAACACCAGGCGAATGACGGAGCAGTACCATAACAAACTTGCCACAGAACTCGAGTGATCTTGCCTTCCCCTTCCGTGTCATAACCTTACCCCTTACACACACACACACGCACTGCACTACCATATTTGTCGGGAGAACTTGTCCCGTCTGGGGCGGAGCCATGGTGTAGCTATGTAACCTGGGAAACTTCTCGCTAGCCGGCGTAGGTAATATATAGACTTATCAAAAATCACTACGGTTTTATTTAACCGTAGTGACCGTGGTAGACTCAATCCAAATTATATTGGACTTATCATTGCAGATGTAAAAATGAAAATTATTTAAACAGAGAATAAAAATTTAGATTTAAGATTGCGCGCAAATTCTTGGCCAAATTGCCAAAGGCTTCTATATCCTCTGGGATATTAATATAAATCGAGAAATGAAGTAGGCGACCAGCCAAGGAAATGAAAATGCATGTGCTCATCAGGAATATTCGTTTTTTAATTTTTTTTTATCCCTTAATGGAACAATTGAGCGGAAAATTCAACATTTGAATCAGAAATAGGGCTCAAAGCTGCTAACGGTTGCCCTAGGGGTGTACGCGGAACTTTGAATGAGTCACGAGCCTCATCTGTCTATTTATGAAAATGCATGTATTTCACAAAGAGAATTGCAACATTTGCAAAACGGCCGTTGTTGTAGCCCCTCCCAGGCACTCTGATCTTCGGACACGTTCAAAGATCCAACCGTAGCCCTTGTTTTGCTATTGCCGCGCAAGGCCCAGTGAGCGAGCGCGCGTTTGCGAGCGTTGCGCGGCTGTGGCGGGCTGGCCCCCGGCCCGCTGGCCCCGCGCCGCCCCCTCTCCCCTCCCCCAACCCTTCCCCCCCACCGCAGGCCGCGTGCCGCATCCGGGAAAGTGAGGCGCGGCGTGGCGCGCCGTGGCGCGGCGTGGCGCGCCGTGGCGCGGCGTGGCTGGCGAGGCGAAGCGAGGCGAGGCTGGCCCGCGCAAGCCTCCAGCTGGCTACTCCGGGAAGAGACGTATTTCGGTGGCACCGGCTGCTGCTGCTGCTGCCGCCAACGACCACCATTATTCCACGAGGCGCAAATTATTTCAGCAGGCGCGTCTTTCGTCACTACTGGCAGGGACAGTGGTCAGATAGAGACGATTCTCGAATGCTACGATGGAACATTAGTCCGTTTTGACCAAAAGGACTTCGGCACATGATAGAATTAATAATAGGAAATGTCGATCTCTGGATTTAGTCGAAGTCCGTTAGAAATATTAAAACATTAGTTAGCCGACGTTTCGGAATACTTTTATTCCATCCTCAGGACTGCTGTAAAAACACGAAGACAACACTACGTTTAAATATACTCATACAAATTAATTTTGTTATTACAAGTTAATTTGTATAAGGGTATATTTATAGCGTTGTCGTCTTTATATTTTTACACCAACCCTGAGAATGGAATAAAAGTATTCCGAAACGTCGGTAAACTTATGTTTTAATATTTCTAACTCACTCCGCCCAAATCTCATGATCGACATCTCCTAAAACTCCATCATGGTTGTAAATACTTCAATGGTTAGAATTAATTTTGTCATTTGTAGACGTAAAACACTGGAGTCTCATTTCAGCGAATTTGTGAAAATTGGGGAGTTTGAACGTTTAAAAATTACAACATTGAAAATATTGATCTTTGTCTTAAATAAAATCTGTTCTAATAAAACAGCTCTTTAAACAATATCATGAACAATTTTTTGAAAAAAGACGAGTAGTTTTTTTGCGCAATTTATGATTTAGATTTAAGCAATTATTCAAAAAATCTCAAAAATCGATCCAAACATTTTCTCCAATTTTTCCCCCCAACGAATAGGGAGGGAACGCTTAAAAGAGTGCCGTTGATCTCACATCCCTTGAAGACGTTGAATTTTCGAAAACTGCAACTTTAGAAATTATTTAAGAAAGTATATGCTGTTAAAGCACCACTAGTTAAATACTTTTTTTAAAAATTGATTTGTAGCTATTGCCATCTCACATATTTATTTACTATTTAAAGCTTCATAAAGCACTAGTTTAATATTATGCTTCTGTGACATTCCGATGCATACGCCCAATACCTACCCGTTTTCCTCGCTTTCAAGACTTGTACAGGCTGACCTCACGCCCGCGCCGGTGGCGTTATGAAATAAAAGTAAACCACCCCGAACCGTGTGATCATTCCGCACTTTACAAATCATTGTTTTAAAAGAGAAAATAGATTCGTAATGGATCGCCACTTCGGACGGCCAGTCCTGAACTGGATGTTGAAGCATTTTAGGCCTGTAATGACGGACCTGTTGACAAATTAACTTAAATTTACCTACAGGTGTCCGGGGAAGAAACGTCGAAACTTGGAAAATAAGCTCTTAAGACAATCCTAAGCATATTTTATCTAATAAACTACGTGGATGTTCCGAATGGTTGAGCCGCAATGAGCACTCAAAAGTTGGCGAAAGCGCCTCAAACACTCAAATTATCATAAAGCTTAAATCGCGCAGTGTAAATAATGTAAATGGTGTTCGGTGCTAGTTAAAGAAATGTAAATAAAATAAGTTAGGACGTTAAGATAAAGTAGTCTTGGATTAGTTCGTGAGTATCTAGTTTGCAAACAGGCCGCAAACGTTCAGGTAAATAGCATTTAAGAATAAATATGAAGTTTCCTCACGTCTTCCCTCGCATTCTGCCAGCGTGTTTCCCGTTTGTAAACCCGCTTGTGCCTCCGCATGTTTCCCGCATGTAACCCAAAGTTTCCCCGCTCCCCATAAAACCACCCAAAATGCCACATGAAATATTTCCTCCGCATATTCTCCACCTGTTCCTACATGTTCCTCCGTATATTCCTCCACATACTCCCCTCTTGTTTACTGCATATTGTTGCTCATGTTAATCTAAAAATTAAACTGATGTTAAGAAATGTTTTAAAGTGCTTTTTATAACGAAATATCATAAACGTTACGGTGCCGGATAGTGCAGTTGCTTTTCTGGCTACGGGAATTACTGAATAGATTGAATACCCAAGAAAGTGGTAACCCCAAAATAGAAGGTTACAAAAGTTTTTTCGCAAACAATTGCAACCACAAACTAGTGATGCAAAAATAGCACGTACTCTCTCGCCCGTACTTTCACGTAAAATTACATGAAAAGTACCCAAATTTTGCTGCCAAATACTACGTAAGTAGTAGCGAGAAAGTAAAAATAGCACTTTAAATCATTATTTTGAAAGTGAAAATAACTTCACTCTGGAACCCAGCTTCCAGTGTTTCTTGCAACTCTTGTATCAGGGTGAGGGAAATTTCCCAAATCGTAGACTGTCCCAAACGGCTCATTTTGTAGTTAACGTATAAACGATTTAATTTTCATATTAGAATAATAACTTCGTTTACCTAAAGTAATAACTTTGTGAAATGGGGTGAATTTTAATGAAATGTCGTTTTTTTTCTTTCACTTTAGAATAATGTCTTATAGTATATTTTATGAACAAAAGGAAATTACCTATTTTATATGTAATTTTCAATTTCGCAATTTCATCGATTTTAACACCATTTTAATGGTGTTTGCTTCAAATAACATTTACGAGATGCATCAAATGTTCTCTACAGAATCTCTGAGTAACCTATTCGAATTCTTCGCTCAGAAATTGTAATATCAGCTGTTGTATGTAATCTAAGGCTCCTGTGACGTCCATCAGCGCAATTGTCGGTTCGGCCTATTTCGCGATAACGAAAGACACAGATTTCCTAGTAAAGGAACAGTCCAAACCAAAAGTTTGCAACATCAGTAACATATGCAACAGCTGGAGTTTTTCATCTGCACGGGTTTTGATCAATTTTTAGAAATATTAGAAATATTTTGTAAACATTTTATTGATAATTTTTGGCGATGTTTTGGGTCATTAAAACACGCCCTCTAGTAATAGCTTCCTTTTACCTCAAGAATAAACAAATGTGTAATTACTAGGGCCCGGATTTTAATGACCTAAAAATCAGCGAAATATGCAAGCATTTATGACCTGAAACCTATACAAATATGACCTAAAAAATAAAATATGACTTTACATAAGTTAATTTTTTTTAAATTCCTGTTGATTTTTTAAGGTATAACGTAAATACAAAATTCACGCAAGAACACCTTGTGAGGTATTATTTACATTTTGACGTCTTTGGAACTAACTAGCATTTACAAAATGTTTGTCTGTAAAACAAATGAAGTACAGAACAATAAAACCCGTCAAACAAAATGTCTTGCTTTACTTGTCTTGCTTGTATACTTCTTGCTTCGTGTTTTCCAATTTCCTCTAAATCTTCAGTTTTTGGAGAGTTGCATTGGATCACAAGGAGCAGTTTCAGGTTTTCCATCGTAAAAGACCTACGGTTGTCGCTGAGGAGAGTTTTGTATGTAGAGAAGCTCCTTTCCACATGTAATGACAAGGGAGCGTATTTGAAGGGCCGATGTCACTGCAGTGCAGCTTTGGTTCAATGTATCAAAATATGACAGATATATGCATTTTAGAACAATATTTGGCCAAAATATGACCTTTTACTAAAATAGGTGTAAATATGACTTTATATACACAATAAAAATACGTTTTTCTAATCGACAAAACCTGGATTCGTGCATAAATTGTTTTAAAAGTCACCCGAAGATCCAGAAAACATATATGACATGTCATTAAAATCCGGGCCCTAGTGATTACACACAAATCTTAGCTCTGGCCGCCAAAATGACCATTGACGAGGCAAATTCGAACTTTCGAAAAGTGAGTGCTCAGTGGATGCTATGCTCCTCACGGACGTCTTCTGGGGCAGCATATGAGACACGCGTGGACAACCTGACTCCTTGAGAAGTTTGTGTAAGAGGTGCTCCAGCAGGCGCAGTCTACGATCTGTCACCGTCTGACTGTCTCCTTTCTCGCCTAATGAGCACATTTTTGGCCGACAAAGATTCACTTCCGATGTCGATGTCAAGTCGGTTGTGTGAAGATGGCTCCTCTCACAAAAGACTGTTGTAGAGTCCGAATTCTTCATGTTATCTGATATTTTTTGTCTTTGTTCTATTCTCGAAATTGTGATCTTGGCGAAACAGAGCTATCCTAATAGAATATTTAAATTTTTGTTACAAATTTTGTTTATATTTTCCGTATCGTTTTTTTCTCTCAATTTTCTTGATTTTTTTCGCAAAAAATATTTAGGATAGTATAGAAAGTATGTACTTTTGAAGCACCATTATTTTTATATTAAAAGAAGGAAAGGAAGCAAGTAATTCACATATTTATTTATTTGTCAAAAAACAGTAAAAACTGTATATGACGTGTGGGGAAAGAAATTTATCTGCGCACATTTTCTTGAGGGCCAGAATTTAAAAAAAAAACAAACGAAAAAATGAATTTAGAAAATAATAATTATTTTAGAAAATAAAAATATTTGAAAAATAGAAGGAGTGCTCAACAAAACGTGCGCACAGTGAAGCTACATTTACGTCCAGATGCAAAACAAGGGGCCATCTCAGCATTTGCTCAATGGATCAGGGAAACTGGACAAAAACCTGATCGAGATGGGGGCCATTGACACGGAAGCTGAAGTATATTACTTGTTACAGGCGTATTAAATATTTTTTTAAAATGTATACAATGCAAACGTAAACTAATTCATTATATATCTTTGTTTTGTTACATTACACATTATTTTTCTTTTTCACGATCAGTATAGTCTCTAATTGTATAGAAACAGTTTTGCAGCAGAAAAGATTTTACTTTAAACTTAAATTTGTGTGCCGACTTTAATTGTTTTATGTCATCTGGCAATGCGTTGTAAAGTAACGTACGTGTATTGTATGTTGATTTCTTGTACTGAGCTGTTGATACTGACACTTGATGCACGTGATTTCTACGGCGTGTGTTGTAATTATAAATATCAATATTGCATGAAAATATGTTCCCTCCGTTAAGTAGGTCATTTTTGACAAATATTACAGATTCGTAAATAAATAGACAAGGCAATGGTAAGATTCCCAGCTCAATGAAAAGAGGCTTGCAGGAATCACGTGGAAGGCATTTTTTCATTATTCGAATAATTTTCTTTTGAAATCTGAAGGTCTGAATACTACAGGATGAGCTTCCCCAGAATATTATGGCATAGCTCAGGCGGGAATGCACATTTGCAAAATAAACGCAACGAGCTGCATGAAGGCTGACAGAATTTGAAAGAATTCTGAACGCTTAGCATAATGAACTTAATTTAGTGTTTAATTCTGTTATATGTACATTCCATTTGAGGTTTGATTGAATTGAAAAACCTAAAAATTTTGTTGCCTCAAAATCAGCTAATTACAAATTGTTCATTTTCAATGGAACATGCGATTTCCGATTTGAGATGCAAAAATGCGTTGAAACAGTTTTTCTTTCGTTAACAATTAATTTGTTATTATTAAACCAATTTGAAACTTCTGAAATTGTCCTATTTACTGCTTCTTTTTTGCAAAGAACATTCGTGTCATCAGCAAACAGAACCGTTCTTCCATTTTTAATAGACGAGGGCATATCGTTTACATATAACAGAAAGAGAATAGGACCTAAGATCGAACCTTGCGGGACCCCATGCACAATTGGCAAAGAATTGGAAATATAAGTATGTAATGTCCTTTCCTGCCAGTATGGTATTTCTACTCTTTGAGTCCGATGTTTAAGGTAAGAAGTTATCCAATCTAGGGCAATACCACGAATTCCATACGAAGGTAATTTTGAGAGCAAGATCTTATGGTCAAAAACGTCAAAAGCTTTCGAGAGATCTAAGAAAAGTCCAATGGGTACTCCATTTTGTTCTATTGATGAAGCAACATCTTTGAGAAAGAAAAAATGGCAGTTTCCGTAGATTTTGGTTTTCTAAAACCGTGTTGTGAGTCTGAAAACGCTCTGTTTTGCCTGAGAAAGTTTCCATTCGTAAGTAGAAAATCCTTTCTAATATTTTTGAGAAAACTGACAAAAGAGAAATTGGCCGGTAATTTTGAGTATCATTTTAGTTCCCTTTTTTAAAAAGTGGCTTAATTTTTGCTGTTTTGAAAATATCTGGAAATATTCCTGTACATAAAGAAGCATTGAAAATGTGAGTTAACGGATGTATAAAGGCAGGTGCACAAGTTTTTAATTAACAATCCGGAAATTCATCTAAACCAGATGAATATTTATTTTTTAGTTTACTGACTATTCTGAGGATTTCGTGGGGAGAAGTTCGGAAATAAAGATCGTATCTGAAATTTTTTGGGAAGTGTAAAATGTTGAATTTGTGATTTTAGTCCCTTCGTGAGATCAGACGCAATTATAGAAATGTCGCAAATTAATGTCGCAATTTAATGTCGCAAACAACAGTCTATTCAAATGGGTAAAATGAAACCATCATATATTTTATAATTTCATCGTCACTTAATATTAATGCATTACTATGATGGAAACATCGTAAACTCCGCACCATTTCCTACTAAATATTAAATTTCACTTTCCTTCTACATGAAGTATTTAACTTCCTACTTGTCACTTGACTCCATCGCCACAAAAAATACCCAGTACGTCTGTACAATTCACTCGGTGTCGGAACTTATTGTTCCAAACTCTTGACAATAGTGCTGTTGGGTTAGCGACAAAGTGAAGACGTTTCCCCAGGAGTGGAACGGTCGAATGTCTTCCACGTCGCGACTCCTATCTGCACCAAAACTGGATTTATTCTATTGCTACGATACAATGGTTTTATGAACAATTACAACTGACTTTGAGGGATACAGCTGCATAAAATCAACTTTGTTTTTGGTTTATAAAACTATATTGTTCATCAACAGAAATGGTAAGAATAGCTATTTACTTAGATCTTTACTTTCTGAATCCATTTTTTTTGTCTAAATTTAAAATGTTTTCGTATTTGGGAAAAATGATTCTAAGAAATCACAAATACTGAGAAATCAAAAATCCCTTTCATCAATAATTTTTGTTCCCTTTTTAAAGAGTGAATTCCATTAGCTGATTTCAAAATTGTCGGAAATATTCCAGAAAGTATTGAGAATGATTTTGGCGAGAAATCTGATGTTGCTCAAATTCGTGGAGAATGCATTTCTTTGGTTTTACTAGTTTGAAAATGTGTTAGGAATGGTGCGTAAAGAACATTTAATCGACCAAATATGATTTTTTCTGCGAACGGCTCAATTATTTGATTGACTTTTCCTGGCAGGTCAACGGCTATGGTAATTAGTCTCATTAGAACAGTTAATGTTTTGAGAGCGTAGGCTTCCGTGGCCGGAGTCAGTACTTACTTGGCTATCCGGGAGACGCCGCGTCCAAGGCACAGGTGCCAAAGTTTCGGTCGCCATGCTGCGACCTTCATCGGGGCGTAGTTATTTTATATATATATGGTATGAACTATATAAACCCGTGCGCAGTTGACACCTGTGCCTTGGACGCGGCGTCTCCCGGATATCAAATAAGTAGTAAATGTTTTATTCTTGGAGATTGCAGTGTTCCTCCTCTGATGAAACGAGAGATCCGGTATTGACCTCTTCGTCTTTCGGAAGATTTCCCCGTCCCAGCTGGGACACGCTCCAAGTTCCCGACCACTCTCCCGAAATTTGTGGTGCAATAGTGCATGTAAGTGTGCCTTGTATGTAAAGGGAGAAGATAGGACAAGGAAGAGGAAGGAAAGATCGCGTGTGGTCCGTGGCTCGTTTGTAAGGGTACTGCTGTACTGCTCCGGCTTTCGCTTGGTATTGATAGAAGAAACCACGGAAAACTACCGATCAGAGCAGCCAGCCCCTTGACTTTTCCTCCAGGCAGCGGTTGAATTCTACCTAACTGTATATAGGTAGTGTCGATTGATTGATTGATTCGTGTTTCCGGGCGCGTCAACTACTCAGGTCATTAGTCCCGTAAGTGTAGTGCGTGATTTTGCCGGGAGGTGGCGATGATCTTTTCCCCCGCTGGATATCGAGATCTGGCGCCGACCTACTGTCGACTAGCGGGGTTTTCCCCCAACCAGGTGTCTCCCACCAGCGGGGCACCGCCCTAGCCGTGACAAGTTGTAAGCTCCCGACCGGTCTCCCGGCATGTGTGGTAGTGTAGTGTATGTTAGTGTGTGTGTGTATGAGGACAAGATAGGACAAGGAAGAGGAAGGAAAGATCGCGCTCGGTCCGTAGCCCGTTTGTTAGGTTACTGCTCCGGCATTCGCCTGGTGTTGTTCGGAGAAACCATGGAAAACTACCGATCAGAGCAATCGGCCGCTAGAATTCTCCTCCAGACTGCGACTGAATTCGACCTAGCTGACAAGCTAGTGTACGAGTGTCGAAAATACACCTCCGTCGGGACTTGGATCCTAGAGTCGCTGAAGAGGCAGCGGTCGCTGTCGGTCAGAGGCAGCGGGAATGCTGACCCTGGGCAAAACTCAGCCGATACGAACTGCTCATGTACGCCTCATATCTCTTGTGTCGGTGTACTGTGGAAAAAGAAAAACGTTAAACTTTTTCTTACTTCCGCAAATTCAATATTGTTATATAAATCGACCAACAGTTGCAAACATTTTGGTTATCAAATCTATTCGTGAAGATATGGTTGGGTCTAATGACCCTGCATAACTACTAACCATGGTTGCCTTGCTACCTAATGTAGGTTCCAAGCAGTGCATTTCTTTCTCGATCCTGATCTCCGTGAAAAATAACAAATAACAAAAACAGTCTAAAATCTGAAGAGTCATCCGATTCCTCGAATCTTCTAACTAGCCCTGTCACTATCATTAGCTAACTCTTATACATCTTCCAAGTTACAGTTTACGTATTCCGTACCTACAGTATCTTGCAACAGCGTACGCGCAATTAAGATAGTGTCTAGAACCCTTCCCTAAGAATTGTATGTCCAAAAGGTTCCGAGTCTCTTAATTTTAATTCTCTATTCCAATTAAAAGACACGCCGTTCATCTTTGATAGCTGTGAATTTGAGTTAAATTATGAGGGAGGGTTGTCGCTAAAGAGAAGATGGCTAAAATTCTATAAAATCTTATACTTGTTGTTCTTTGCAGATGCAAATAGTTTTCTAATACACGAGAGTGAAACTTTTGAGTTTTCAAATTTTGCCAATTATGTGTTGCGGAATCTTTATTCGTAATTCAACTATGCATTCTAGTAGCTGGCCACTCTGACTCGCAATTTTCCGCGGTTTCTTCAATGCCAGGCGAATGCCGGTTGCAGTATCTTAACACGAAGGCCACGGACCGCGCACCACCTTTCTTCCTCATTCTTGTCATCTCCTCTCCCCTCTCCCGTTAAAACCACGTGCATTATACAACTACACGTGCAGGTCAGTCGGGTGGCTTGGGGTGCCACTGCAGCATCAACGACAATGCTGGCCACTATACTGCGATTTTTCTAAAGCGACCCTCAAGGCCACTCAAATCCCATCTTCGCGATGGAATATGTCACGGCATTTCGCGACTTTCTCAGTCGTTCCGCCAGATTTCGCACGATCGCGACCGTATGAAGCAGTGCTTGCGATCATGCGATCATGCGACTACCGGCAAGACCGAGAAAAGACGCGAAATGCCGTGATAGTAAAAGCTTCATCTCTTGTAATCCAGGACTTTGCAAATGTTTCTCTGAAATTAAGCTTACAGGTCATAAAACGCAGTGTCAGTGTTAATTTTGACACCTAGATTTCACCAATAACGTTGGGGAAAATGCTGATATTTTTGAAAATATTTATTTTCATTAAAAAATAGCAATAAAATTGAAAAAATAGAGTAAGAAAATATATTGTGAAAACAGCAAAATATGTAATTAAGTACTAAATACGTAAAAATATGTAACAAAAAAATTTGATATTTTGTTAGGAGGGCGATGGTTCGCCAAGATTACAATTTTGAGAACGTTAAGTTGAAAGACAAAAAATATGTAATTACATAAAAATCCGGTCTCTAGTCATAAGTGTGTTGAAGTAGGAAAATTGAGTATAAAATAATTCTAATAGTAATAAATTGTGGTTTTATCATTTACATTTCTATATAAACCACAACACTGAGATCAATACTTTGCTTGTTGAATGCAGAGAGTACGCTCTCTGGTTTTGGAGCCGTCGCCTTCCCTGCTTCTGCCTCCTCCTCCTCTTGCTCCTCCTCCTTCTCATCCTCCCCTCCTGTTCCTCCTCCTGCTTTTCCGCATCCACTGCACCCGTCTCGCTGACATGCTAGTTCTTGTACGCGCATTCGCACATCAACTCTACTTTTATCGGAAAGATGTGAAGCTTATTTGCAGATTAAGAAGGGAACTTGCTGTTACTTGAATGGAATTCAGGGTGGAATCTTTCAAGAGGACAGCGCCTAAGCCCGTTTTGGTTTTGTATAGCACTCCCTCCCTTGAGCTGAATGCTGAATCAGGCTATCGGTATCTAGTGAAGAAAACTCTGATGTTCGTGTCTCTCAACAGCTCTACATGGATGATCACAAATTATATTCTCTAATAGAGATCACTTACCACACGAGTTCGAACTTGTCAAGAGTTTCAGCATTGCAGGTTTTATGGAGTTTGGGATATACAAATGCGCTACCTTACACGTTGTCTGGGGTAAGTCCAAAACGGGGCACAAAACAATCAAATACCTGGTCATACGATTGTTAAAAATCTCGTCACTGAGGATACCTACACATATCTTGAAATGGTACAATTATTGGAAATTTTTGAATCAGGCATTAGGAACAAGATAGTACAGAACGTACTATCGAGAGCAAATAAAGTCTACAAAACATGGGTCAATTCAAGAAGCAAAATATCCGCTATTAATACATGGGCTATTCCTCCAAGGCATTGGCTTTATCATCCTCAGAGTCCAGTGCACAGGCTGTACTTACCTCGAGGTAAAGTAGAAAAAGGACTCAACTTTGAGTCACTTTCCCGACAGCACGAAGGGAATCTATGTTATTTTCTTTCTTTATTTCTTTCTGACCATTAACTCGTTTGTTCACGAAGCTATCGGTTAAAAAATGGCCCCAATATGCTTGACACGACAAAGCAAAGATGGTGAGTACTTGAAGCTTTAAGACCGCATGAAGAAAGAATGGCAACGAAAAATAACTTCACGGCAGATTTGATGCAACCCTAACTTCGGAGAGCATTGATAAGAAACGCTCAGCTGAGTGGCACCGAACCGGGGGCTTTTTTGGTGAGACTGAAGGATTACTTTTCCCCATTCAACACCAAGTTGTTAATACCGGAACATTTCTACCACCAACATTTCTAACACCAAGTTGTTAATACCGGAGTTCATCCAGCATATTTGCTGCGGATACCCCGCATTGGCTCAAACAGATTATCTTAAGAGGCACAACTGCGTCTCCAACGCAACTCGTCAGGCCCTTACCAAGAGATACGACAGCGTAGAGACTGAACAACATTATTACTAGGGCCCGGATTTTAATGACATGTCATATAGTTTTTCTGAACCTTCGGGTGACTTTTAAAACAATTTAGGCACGAATCCAGGTATTATCGAATAGAAAAACGTATTTTTATTGTGCATATAAAGTCATATTTACACCTATTTTAGTAAAAGGTCATATTTTGGCCAAATTTTGTCCTAAAATGCATAGATTTGTGATATTTTAAAAGACCGTTTCCAGTAAAAGGTCATATTTTGGTCGAAGTTTGCAGGAAATGCATATATTTGTCATATTTGTAAGGACACAAGAATAAAAAGCTTGAAAATGTGTTTTGCATGACAATGTATCAGGTGATATTATCACACATAAACTAAACAATTATACCACAAAAGATTATTTGATACGTACTGATACGATAACCCCTGATAGGAAGCAAACGTGCCTCCTGCGCGTTGTGATAATGGAACGATTTAACAACAAATGGAAAGAAATGTCAACATTTGGATACAATGAACCAAAGCTGCACTGCAGTGACATCGGCCCTTCAAATACGCTCCCTTGTCATTTCATGTGGAAAGGAGCTTCTCTACATACAAAACTCTCCTCAGCGACAACCATAGGTCTTTTACGATGGAAAACCTGAAACTGCTCCTTGTGATCCAATGCAACTCTCCAAAAACTGAAGATTTAGAGGAAATTGGAAAACACGAAGCAAGAAGTATACAAGCAAGACAAGTAAAGCAAGACATTTTGTTTGACGGGTTTTATTGTTCTGTACTTCATTTGTTTTACAGACAAACATTTTGTAAATGCTAGTTAGTTCCAAAGACGTCAAAATGTAAATAATACCTCACAAACTGTTCTTGCGTGAATTTTGTATTTACGTTATACCTTAAAAAATCAACAGGAATTTAAAAAAATTAACTTATGTAAAGTCATATTTTATTTTTTAGGTCATATTTGTATAGGTTTCAGGTCATAAATGCTTGCATATTTCGCTGATTTTTAGGTCATTAAAATCCGGGCCCTAATTATTACAAGTGCAAATCAGAGCAAGAAATCAGCAATGACAGAGATCCAATTCGGTGGAGTAGTGTAATCATCATTGACAAAACAGTGGAAGCGAATAGACCAGATATTGTTCGTCTTGAAAAAAATATGTAAAACAGCGTACATAATTGACGTTGCGGTCCCTACAGATGACAGGTACATAACAACTGTTGCTGAAGAGTAAATACCAACGGCTGTTGAAAAGCTGTTGAAGGACATTGCTCTCATGAGGCGGTTTGAGAACACCACTTTAAGTGTAGATTATGAGAAAAACTGATATAATAATAATAATAATAATAATATAATATAAATAATAATAAACACAACAACAACCATTGATCCAGTGATCCAATATAAACCATTGATCATATTGTCTCAGCTTGTCCAAAATTAGCAGTCCGAATACTTGAAAAGGTACGGCAGGATGTGTAGCTACCTCCATTGGCAGATCTGTACCGCCCTCGAAGTTCCAAACACTTGTCCCAAATAGTACGAACACTTACCAAAACCGGTGACGTCTGTTGGATTGTGTACGATCTTGTACGACCAACAAATTCAAACTAATCGCACGATAGCGGCAAACAAACCGGATATAGTTATCCGGGATTTGGAGAACAAATCGTGTTTACTTGTCGATGTTGCTGTACCTTGCGATCAAAACGTCGTTACCAAGGAGGCAGAGAAACGTCTTAAATACAAGAGTTTGGAAATCGAGATCAGCCGAATGTGGGGCGTAAAAGCACAGGTCGTCCCGATAGTTATAGGAGCTCTGGGATTTGTTCCGCAAAATTTGTGTAAGAACTTGGCTAAACTCCCAGGCCGTTAAAAAGACTGGGATGTGCAAGAAATTGCTTTATTTGGAACAACCCACATTTTGAACAAAGTATTGTAGAGGAACCGACAGTCCCTAGATCTATTCCTTAGATAGCTGATTGCAATCTGGAGTAGATTTTGTTTTCACCCGACTCATAACATCTTCAGTCGTGATGTAGTGGAATAATAATAATAATAATAATAATAATAATAATAATAATAATAATAATACGAGGCTTGCCATGTTCTTAAAAATGTTGTCATGTGAAATCAATTGCTACGAATTTAATGTGTAAATTCTGCTGAATTCATTTATGCATGACGATGATAATTTCAGAATAGAGATCATTGTTGTTGCTTGAATCCCTGAAGAGCAATTAAGAAAGAAAATTTGCCAGCATTGGAGGAAATGAGACCGAAGAAATACGAGAAACAAGAGAAAACGTAAAAAAATAAGGGAAAAAGAAGGAAGTAATTGAGGAAGGAATGACGGGAATATATCAGTGAAATTAATAAGGTGAAAACTAAACGTGGCAAACTAATCGCTTTCTCGATTTAAATTTATTCAAGAATGCCCTTCTACTTTTTACATTAAGCATTCTCTGGATTGGGATTACAACGAGTATCTGGTGCATTTAACAAGAGGTGATTGATTTCATACAATAAGCTAAAGAGGACCTTCATTTAAACGTGTATCGTGTAACATGCATTTTCAGGGAGACTTCATAAAGACCGTAGTTCCGAAGCCAGAATTTTCAACATGACCGTCGTGTCGTCAGGGCTCCCTGATAAGGCGTTTGTGTTGAGATGTAATGGGAGGAATGAAGGTGAATACGATGGATGACAATGATGAAGAAGTTTATGCGAGTAATGAGAAAGAGGATGGAGAAAATGGAATAGAAACCAGGGGTAACGAAGAACGCCGAGAAAACCTACCGCGAAGCTACTTTCTCTAGCACAAATTGCGCTTGGATTGATCGACGACCAACGCCTAGCCACAGTGGTGGAACACCACTTTACGACGGGTCGACCAGGAGGTTTACAAACGTACTGGTTGCTCAAAGAACAAGGAAAACGTTAAATGATGAGAAGTTTTCTCCTTTCATAACATGTTTCGTGAATATTACAATGGATTATTGTGTAGGAACTTGAGTGCACATTGTACTGAAGTAAAAATTATTTAATTTCTAGTTAATAATTAAAAGTCCGACTTTTCCATTAATGCAAACGCCGGAAGAGATGTCAATGAACTCGAATATTAGTTCAAAATAAACGAATCCTTTTTAACGACATATTTTTCTAAGGCTAAAATACGACAAGGACAAAAAATTATTTCTCAAACACAAAAGTCAATAATAGTTAAAAAAGTATTATTTTTCATTAAATATTCATACCATTTAATCCCAAATGCATAAAGTTATGAATGAAATACTACTTTTTCAACTGATATGAAAGAATTTGTTTAGCTAGAGATCTTTCAAAACGCACAAATATCTTCGAACAAAAAATGTGTGGCGTAAGATTTTGCTGTTGCCAGACTTTCTAGTCAATTTATTTTCTTGCCGTCAGCTCACTGTAGTAGTTGATTGACCATAAAAAACGGAGTATTTTATTTAAATCGTAGAACAAAAATTATAACAATCTACGTCCATTTTGTGTTACTAACCACCTTGTGCAAACTATTTCCGCAACAATCACAATATAAACATTATGTTATTATTATTATTATTATTATTATTTGTTCGCGAATAGGCCGTCTCGGACCACGCAGACATGCACCTGCACATACCGGGGCTCAGTTTTTTTTATCTGGGTGTCAGGTAAGGGTCGTCAAAGAAAAGTGTTCAGTGACAGGTGATTTATCAGGCTGAATCCGATGCTTATCCCCCAGGGTTGTTCGTAGAGATGGAATGAAGATGGTGATCATTAGACACCGCATGTTTAGGTACTAAAAAATCGCCTATTAGGCACCTAAAAAGGCATGCAAATGTCAAGAATAAGGAGAAAAAAAGGCACAGTCATAAATTACATTCACAATAAAATTAAAAATTGTTTGTAAAACTCGATACATATTTAAAACTCTTCTGCATTTTATTCTTAGTAGTTTCCATTGCAATATGTTACCAGTAACTTTTCAAGCATCGCAATTTCAAATCTGCAATGATTGGAAGACAAAATCAGTTTGAATACAGAGAAGGATTTCTGAAGATACAGAGAACGATTTCTAAAATATATGCCAAACACCAGAAGGATTTTAGAAGTCCAAACTTAGCAACATTGAAACCTTCTGGGAATTTACATTTCCATTCAAAAGTTGCCCTCCGTGTCTTGTCAATCGACCATTTTCTCAGAACATGGCTAGTATTTATGAGATAGGGAAATGAAGAAAAATATTTTGGTATACTTTCAGGAATTCTCTCGTATTTCAAAATACAAAAACGAGAATTGAAGGCTTCGTAATGAATGGTCAGGTTGGACAATGGCCACTTTTCTGCTATCTTAGCATTGTATATAAAAATAATACATAAAAAAGTGCAATAATTCTAAAGAAAAGGCATTTATGCTAAAATAAGCATTATAAAACTTTGTCATATGTCATCATTTGTCATGATTCGTGTACATATATTATCAGCCTTTAAAATATTCCCTAGAAAAAAATAGGCATTTCCCTAAACATTCGATGTCTAATGATCATGAAGGGTGAAAGGACAACACACACCTATAGATAAACACAATCCTTAGGAATCCGGGCCATCGGGACCGCCTATTATTGTTATTATTATTATTATTCCTCTAAATCACGACTAAAGATGTTATGTGTCGGCTGAATATAAAATCTACTCCAGGTTGCAACCAGCTACCTAAGGAATAGATCTAGGGACTGTCGGTGCCTCTACACTACTTCGCGCAAGATGTGGGCTGTTCCAAATAAAGCTATTTCTTGCACTTCCCAGTCTTTTGAAATACCTGGGAGTTTAGACAAGTTCTTACACAAATTTTGCGGAACACATCCCAGAGCTCCGATAACTATCGGTACGACCTGTGCTTTAACGCCCTACATTCGGCTGATCTCGATTTCCAAACTCTTGTATTTAAGACGTTTCTCTGCCTCCTTGGTAACGACGTTCTGATCGCAAGGTACAGCAACATCGACAAGTAAACACGATTTGTTCTCCAAATCCCGGAAGACTATATCCGGTTTGTTTGCCGCTATCGTGCGATTAGTTTGAATTTGTTGGTCGTACAATATCGTATACAATCCAACAGACATCACCGGTTTCGGTGAGTGTTCGTACCACTTGGGGCATGTGTTCGGAACTTCGAGGGCGGTACAGATCTGCCAGTGGAGGTAGCTACACACCCTGTCATGACTTTTCAGGTATTCGGTCTTTGATAGGATTGGACAAGCTGAGACAATATGATCAATGGTTTCTACGTGTTCCTGAGAAATGCGGCATTTATCATCTTGGGAAATTTTGAGAACCGCTTTATCATAATGTCGTGTTCTTAACGCTTGATCTTGGGCAGCTATTACAGGTGCTTCCGATTCTGGCTTCATTCTTCCCCTTTTAAGCCACATAAATGATTGATCTTTATTGATCTGCACCTTGTCCGTTCCTTTAAGGTATTGTCCGTGGAGTGGTTTGTCTCTCCACGCTTTCTTTAACATTTTTTGTTTCTCACACTTCATGTTTAGCAGCATCAGAAGTTCAGTGTCTGTGTTATTCGACGTGTCTTGCCTAGTTTTCTTCGCAATGTTTCTTGCTACACTAACAATGCCTCTGTTTCCCATTCTTCGGTCAGATTTCATGACCTGCCTCATTAGAGGGTCATCTTGATGGCTGACTACATACTTCCCCAACCCGACTATTGCGTTGTGCCAGGAGGCTTCAATTTGTCTGAGGCCTCTTCCTCCTTCCTTACGTGACACATTAAGTCTATGTATATCAGCTCGAGGTTGGGAAACATGATACAGTGTTAGCAGTTTTCTGGTTTTTCGATCCATGGTGCGAATTTCTTGTTCAGTCCAGTCCACTAGTCCAAAACTGTATTCGGCTACAGGTACCGCCAAACTACCTATTGCAGATATTTTATTCCTGGAATTCAAAACGGACTGCAGGACAAGTCTCACTCTCCTATAATACTCCCTACGAATTCACTCTTTCATTCTGTCGTTCGAGATGGTTTCGCATTCTTCAATGCCCAGATATTTGTAACTTTTATCTGGCTCAAGATCTTGAATCACAGTGTGCGTATCAATTTCAATGTTCTCAGACGTTGTGAGTTTCCCCCTTTTTAAATTGATTTTTGCACACTTGTCAAGACCAAACTTCATGCAGATGTCATTGCTAAAGTCATACACGACAGAAAGCATTTGGGAGAGAATCGCTTCATTCTTAGCAAACAATTTCAGATCATCCATGTGAAACAAATGTGATACTGGCCTTTCATCACCATGGAGCTTGTAACCAAAGTCAGCTTGCGACAACTGTCTCGATAGTGGGATCAAACGGATGCAAAACAGCAGAGGGGATAGTGAATCTCCTTGAAAAATACCCCTGTTAATCTGAATACTTCTGGTTTCTACTGCTTCCTTTCCGCTGTGTATTAGTAACCTGGTACTCCACGACTTCATACTAGCCTTGCAAAATTCAATAAGTCTAGGATGAAATCGATAGATCTCCAGGGTCTTCAAAACCCAATCGTGTGGTACACTATCAAAGGCCTTTTGGTAGTCAATCCAAGCCATGCTCAAATTGCGTTTGCGTTTCTTTACATCATTCAAAATGACTTTATTCAGTAGCAAGATTTCCTTACAGCCATAAGAGCCTTTACGACATCCTTTTTGTTCAGCTGGCATTAGATGATTCTTATCTAGATGTCTGTACATTTTGTCAGCTCTGGCTGAAGTTATAACTTTGTACAGTACTGGCAGACAAGTAATTGGCCTGTAGTTCTTCGCCAAAGAGCTGTCTCCCGCTTTGGGTAGCAAATACGTGATGCCGCGTGTGAGCCATTCCGGGAGTTCCTTTGGGTTTTCTAAAATTTTATTAACAGCATTTGCAAGATGAGAATGTATTGCTGTTAATTTCTTAATCCAATAAATCTGGATCTTATCAATCCCCGGGGACTTCCAGTTTCCCATGTTCTTGATTGCTTGGAAGAGGTCCTCTTCCGAGAATTGGTGAACATCTTCCACTGTTTCTACAAGTTCATCGGCAGCATCAACTTCAGATTGAAGCCAAGATGCGTCTTTGTTGTAGGATCTGCTCTCCTCCCAGATTCCTGCCCAAAATGCTTCGACGTCATCTTTTGAAGGAGTAACAGCTTTGCCATTCGGTTTTTGTGTCAGATTGCGATAGAATCTCTTCGCGTCTGTTTCAAACAACCGATTCTGCACACGGAAATCTATTCTACGTTTGTAACGTCTAATTCTTTGAGCCCATGCTTGAATTTTCTCTATTTCTGAGCCCCCATTTTTCGCTTTTGCATAGTAAAAGCACCACATCACCTCCTTTAATTCATCCCGGGTCCATCTCTGACGATGGCTTCGAGCTACTGCCGGCTCTGGGTCCCTGGGACTAACATCCGTGGGATGGCCAGACGTGGACAAGGTGACATTAGCTCGGTTTCTGTGCAGGTATGGGACATTGGTAGAACAAGGCAGGTTAAGGTTCATTACATTGCTTGTTCTATCCATTTTGCTCATTGGTTTGAATTGAAGATTCGCAGGACGCAAGTTCGAGTTCACAGATCACACTTAACCCTCGGGTTGTTTCCTGCCATCCGTTACTGCGACCCACAGTGGCCTCGGGGCATCCCCCCGCAGGGCCCAGCAAGGGGTCCCTCCGATCGCCAGTCGGCATTACTAAACCCTACGGGATTTTCACTGACTGCTGAAGGCAGCCTCCTTTGCTGGCTAATGCAAGGTTCGGGCCTCCACTCTAATCAGTGGCCTGGTGTGCCAACCCAGTTTCTCTCCTGTATGGGCCGACAACAGGAAGCCCAAAGGTTCATGACCCTTCCCTCTGTACTTACTACTCACTCTCCTCAGAATGGAGTACTTCTTCGTCGGACCCCTCACCTTCAACCTATTCAGTAAGGGAGGCCCTACCGGTAGCTAGGCTACCACTGACATAGCTCTCAGGCTCATGGGGGTACTCAAGCTCCACCACCAACTCCAAGGTCGTGTACTCCCTAGGTGGAGTTGTTGTTGTTGTTGTTATTATTATTATTATTATTATTATTATTGTTATTACGAATATTAACCTTTGTGGTTCCAACTAGAGTGGTGAATAAAAGTGATGCATGGGTGACAATAGTAAAGATACGTTATGAAATAAATGAGAGTATGTAATGAATGAGAGTATACAGAGTCCCAGAATCCCAGAAAATCTATCACGGCCCCACTTTGTTTGCCACAAATTTCTAAAAGTTCGACCGCGTTTTAAAACCTTAGTATTTAGTGGTGGAAAGTAGCACTGTGGCAGGAGAACTGAATTGTACTCATTCCTCTCCCCTCGCGAGTATACAGCTGAAGCCTTCTCACAGATATACCGAGAGTCAGCAAGAAAATCGACGTATCTCAAAGCTAAAACCTTTTGAGAAGTTTGCCAGTATTTTCAGGAACAAGGAGACGCAAGGATGGCAGCCTGTAGGTGTCGACGTTGCACTGCGCAATTTTTTAAATATGTCGAAAAAAATAAGCCATTGGGGAATGAGTACACGAATAATTCTAGTTGTATTGTTCGTTAGATAGCGGAAGTGTGAAGGAGGTGTGTTCCATACCGAATAAGAATGGCTCGTGTACCTGGTAAACGTCACTCTTATAAATCTTTTGCAAATTAAGATGTTAATTTCTCACGTTCGAGACATCCAATTGGTATGGAACTTACAGACACGCCTTCTAAACATTAAAATCAATTGAACAATATTTGTCCCAGGTGTGTGCTTATCAAAAATGGATTAGTGGCAAATTTGACATTTTTGAACCAGTATGGCGGCTACTTAGAGACGCCAGAACAGTAGGGTGTGGTCCTAATCGGCAATGAAAAATAATTTTCTTCCATAAAACCACAAAAATAGCTTTGAGCTCGTAATCCAAACGGGCATAAAAAATGTCACTTTCAATTCAGTATGTCGGGCCGCTTTGGTATGGCATACAACTCCTTCACACTTTGACTATCTAACGAACAATTTACAACTAGAATTATCTGTGTACTCATTCACCAATGATCTATTTTTTTCGACATATTTAAAAAATTGCACAGCGCAACGCCGACACCTACAGGTCGCCATACTTGCGTTTCCTTGTTCCTGAAAACACTGGCGAACTTCTCAAAACGTTTTAGCTTTGAGCTTATACGTCGATTTTCTTGCTGGCTCCCGCTCTAAGAGGCGCCATCTCAGCTTCCTCCGCCTTCGTGGCCTCAGCTTTCGCCAGCGCCTCCGCCCACGCCTCCGCCCACGCCCCCGCCTCCTCATTCGCCAACTCATTCACCCCGCCCCCGCCGCCTCCGCTGCCGCCTCTCCCTCCGCAGACGCCGACGTCGCCACATCATTCGGCGCCGCTCCTCCCCCGCCTCCTTCCCCCGCCCACAGCCTCCCCCATCGCTATCGCCATCGCCCCCGCCCCCGCCCCCGCCTCCACAGCCTCCCAAGGGCTTTTATCGACAGCCGCCTCCGCCCCCGGGGCCATGGCCCCACTCGAAAAGGCCTAGAGTTGGCGTTTGTTACCTTCTTTTATTGGGCAAAATTGATTGAAATATTTATTTATATTAGAATTATGTAATTATTAAAAAAATAATATTGTATAGTGTATCTTATATAGGGTGTCCGGGGAGGAAACGTCGAAACTTGGAAAAGAAGCTCTTAAGACAATTCTAAGTATATTTTGTCTAATTAACTACGTGGATATTCCGAATGGTTGAGCCGCTATAAGCACTCAAACGTTGGTTTGAGAATTGATTTCTAGGAAAAAATTTGCATTATGGAAGCATAGAAACACTCCAGAAACTTGTAAATTTTTTATTATTTACAAAAGAAATGAATATATTTGCTCAGAAAGAAAAATTAAGCGAGAAATAAAAAAGCACCCAATTTACACAATTCGACTGCTTTTTTATTTCTCGCTTAATTTTTCCTGTCCGAGCAAATATATTCATTTGTTTTGTAAATAAAAAAGAATTAACATGTTCTGGAGTGTTTCTGTGCTTCCATAATGCAAATGTTTGCCTAGAAATCATTTTTTCAAACCAAATTTGAGTGCTCATTGCGACACAACCATTCGGAATATCCACGTAGTCTATTAGACAAAATATGCTTAGAATTGTCTTAAGAGCTTATTTTCGAAGTTTCGACGTTTCCTTCCCGGCGACTCTGTATATATTACAAACGAATGTACAATATAAAAACAAATATTATTAATGAACAAAATCTATGATAGATTTATTTAAACTGCAAAACCTTCCAAAACGATCGGCTACATCGGCGCCCTTTGCCCGGTGGCAGCTAATTACAAAAACATAAAAATACACATTCTCTCAGTAACATAGAACACTAATACCAATAATAATAATAACAATAATAAGGTAATATAACTAGCAAATTATATACTAATTATAGTAATAATAATAATGGTAAAATAATAAAAATAATGGTAAAATAATGATAATAATATAAAAACTGACTCATTGAACATTAAATTATATTAAGGGAGAAAAGAAAAGAAAAAGAAAGAAAGAAAAAAATGATGACCCCTTCCAAAACGACGGGCTGCATCGGCACCCTTGCCTCCGCCGCCAGGGGCCTTATCGCCTTATCGCCGGCGGCGTCGCCCCAGGCGGCCCCAGCCGGCGCGCCGCGGTCGCCCGGCGCCGCACGTGGGCGTCGCGACGCCCGTGACTCACGGCAGGCGCCGCCGCTGCCACTGCACACGGCCCTTTCGCCTGCGCGCACTTTTTCTCCGTTTTTAATGACTCATCTACCTCCTGTGCTTCTGGTAAATGAAGAGTGCTACTCATTAGACGCGGCACTTTTGGGGACGCCTAATAACAAATGGACGCATACAGAGCCACATAGTCTATCTAAACTGACTTACGTATTATCATCGTGCAAAGATTTTGCCCGTTTTTCTGGCAAATCTCTACATTGTTTACGCCAACACTTCAAGGGACATCCTACATTTCTTTCCCCTTTGAGAATGTACTGTGGAAAAATTTTACTTACTGTTAGCTTCATTTCCGCCATTATCTGAACATGTAACTTTCCAGTGTACTCTATGTTGTAATTATGTTTATAGATGACCCACAATTCAGTTGTCTGATATTCACGTATTTTCAGTGGTCGAGTAGTGAATACCCTGCCACAAATTGGGAACCCTTCATTTTGAAAATTCAGTTTCGACAACTCACTTGATGTTCTAAATATTGCTTAATCAATCTAAATTTCGACATCTCGTGATTTGATATAATTAAATCTATAAGCAAGTTATTTAAATTCAATTATTTTTCCATTTATATGTCTTCCCTCTCAAAGGTTCGAGTGTATTTTAAATGCCATGTCATATTGTCATAGTCAAGCCATATCGATTGTCAATCAGCTTAATTTATGCAGGTGATAAGCTGGTCGTCGGAAAAAGGAAAGATGCAACATTGATATTATTAATAGTTAGTATTAGTAAACACCATTTACAGAAGTCGGCCTTGTTCCAATGATCTCGCCTACATGTGGTAACATACCAAAACAGTGAGTGTATGAGCATTCCTCCAGTGGCGTCGTGTGACTCGCGGGTTTGGGGATGCTCAACAATCACGCGAACTGAAGGCATCATGATTCTTAATGTTCTCTAGAATCTATATTATTGAAACAAAAATGTTACAATACTCCAACAGATTTATGTCAGGAGACTTCTTGAAAGCAAATTATGAACTAGCTCAGCTTTAGTTCTGATGTGGCGATTGACAATGAGATCACTTGTGAATTTATGAATTTCAAATCAAAATAAAATTTAATTTATTTAAGTAAGAATTCAACTTCTTAGATATTAATTGAGAATTAGTAAGGCTAGCATTACATCTACATTTGTGCTCATGACCAAACACAGAATCACGAGTGAGAAAGAAATATATTTCTCTGACAACCTCGAGTGTGCTGCGCTCATCGTGCACAAACGAGTAACTTCCTCATACGCGTTTTGTCAGCCGTATGCTAGCTTATCGGGACTCGAGAATCCAGTGGCAGGGGTGAAGAGGGAGGGGGAACCTCGCCGTCTGCGCATGCGTCATTGCTCATTGCAATCCCACGGTAGACGCTTGTCTGCATATGTGTTTGTGTTTTTTAAGTGCGGGATCGTCAATATTTTATGTCATTGTGCTTAAGCGGCTCTGATATGGCTTGGTGGCTCTGATATGGCCAGCAGTACAGGTATTGGACTAGCACTCCGTGAGCGTTTCTCACCTTGTACAATGTCACTGTGGAACACAACGTTAACATATCCCGAAAGGAAGCACAACACAACAAGAACTGTGACTTATTGACGTTTGCAGAGCTGTTAGGTAGAAAATTTAAATGGAATTCATGAAAACGATGGAATTGTATAGAAATCAATCCAATCTAGAAGGCACCTGGCTTGTACCGGATAATGCTGTTACTTTCAACTACCTAAAATGCATAACGGATGCATAGAATTTTTGTTATGGTTATTCTCATTTTTCGTATTTGTTCAAAAAATTATTATACTAGTATTACAC
>JAHLJT010008446.1:303572279-303597055 GCA_031308135.1 Acheta domesticus | reverse complement strand
AATCATCTCTGAACTATTACGTATACAAACGTGACAGATCTCAATACTAAATATTTTGAAATATTCATGTATGAATGTAATTCGTTATTGTCTGGCAAAAGTGTACTAGTCATAAATGCTGTTAGATAAAATCTAGGAAACATTTATAGAAAATTAGCACTAGCGTAGGCGAATTGATTTGTTGTCTTGTTATAGAGGAGTTACACTAACACTAAGAAGGGACCAGTTTGACATGTGAGGAAACAAATGAATCACACGTAGGGCGAAGGCATTGCTAGGGGTCGTGATGAAGCCACTTACAAGTGAGCCAACGTAAACGCACCCATTGACGAATTCAGTGCATGGGCATAACCTGCAGATATGTTGCCAGCAATAGCCAAGCAGTAGCTGTCAAAGCTACTGCTTACAGTCCCCTTTTATAGTAATCTTTCTATAGTAAAAATGAACTAGGTGGGAAGAGATAATGTTCCATGATCAAGTTACAGCGTTTTGAATATGTGCGTCGACGCGCAGTCAGTGACAGATCCGGAAAATATTTCGAGGGTTGGAAAGGGGAATTCTAGTTAAGACCCCATAAAATTTTTGAAAGAGTAATTTTTTTATTTGTCTGCATGGAATAAAAATAAACGAGTATATTCATGATGAGACAACTGGCGTGGATGCGATGAGATCTATATATGGTAGTTATACTGAATAATTTGAGTAAAATTACAGACTAATATTTCAGTATTTTCTTGCATTATATCTAATTTTTGCAATTTTCGAAAGTTCTGAAAGTTCAGAGAAAATGACACATTCGCTATATTTTTTAAATTCTTTACTCTATAAAATAAAAAATATAAAAAATGGGCGCCGTTTTTCGGACTTTTTTAAATAAATTGCTTTAACTTGATCTAAAATTTACTAATACAACAGAAATACTCTCTTTTTTTCAAACAATTGTATATGGCCTTGTTTCAAGATCTACATTTTTAGAACAGATTTCATTTAAGAAAAATCTACCATCAATTTTATAATTTTTCAATGTTAGTTTTTTACAATTTTGGAAAATACAATGAGTTCCGTTCGAATGTGGAAACAACACCATTTTCGTTACCGTCATTTATTACTTACGAGGAAAACAATTAAACATTGGAGCCGTTTTTGTGACAATATTTTTTTTTAAATTTCCTTTATTTCATATAATGTTACACAAATTCATAATTTCGAAAAATTGTACCATATTTTGTTTTAAAATCTGTGTTGCAGAAACAGATAAAGAAATAGATAATATATACAGAAACAGATAATATTTTCAATAAGGAAAAAAATATCCATCTACAATATTATACTCGAGTAGGAAAAGATCGAAAAAATGTGTTGCGATAAAATTCAGAGATTTCAACGAAGACTAATGGGAGTTATATTTTTAAGCGTCCTTTACGCTATTCAGGACAATGGTTTAATAAAAACGAAATTGAGCCGTTTTTGAGAAAATGTTGAGGGGCTCAAAAAATTAAAATATCCTGTTCAAACCCGTGGGTTCTCGATTTCGTTCAAATTGATACGGGACTATAAATTTTGGAGAAAATCATGTGAATAGTTGAGGCGCTAGTGTTGACCACGGACAGATAAAAAGACAAGTTTGGCCGTCAATCTAATTTCGGTATCACGAATTTTTTGGTATCGGCAAAACGTGGATTCTGACTACACAACGTGTTAGAAGTAATTCACTACATAGGGGAACAAGATCTATCCACTTTTCCGATACCAGGACCCCACTATAAGAGTTCTCTCTAAAAAAATCGTTGATTTCTGTCGCAGCATTACAATACATTCTCTTTACTATGTAAGAACGTAGTAAGACGAGAAAGTGTAAATGAGGCATTCTGAGGACTGGCCTCCTCAACCCGATCTGATGCTAAGGGCAATGACGATAACTTTGAAATGTTCTCAATTTATTACTGTAGACAAAAGTATTACTGTGTATTTCCCGCTTTAAACAGCAGTTTACATTGAATACTTCATATTAATACAAAAATAGAAAAAGGAAAAAAGATTGACAGTATCCGTATTTTTCATTACGTTACATCCTCGTTGTATATTATAATCACTGTTAAAACAAGGCGAATCCAGAAAGTATTGCAGGTGGTGGGGCAATTTCAGTTCCGATCCCCGTAAATATTCTAGAAATAAAACTTTTGAACTGTTCGCTTGACATTAAAATTTGATTGAGCATATTTATAACGAAAATACCGCTTTGCATATTATTTTGGTTTACATTATTTAATTACTAGACACATATTGCAATTATTTAATGGAATTAAATATTCAATAACTTGTTCCTATTACGTCCTCAAACATGTGGAGTCAGAATCCACGTTGTGTTGGTATTTGATATCGAAAAATTGGTTGCCGGTAAATGTCTATCTGTGCGCCCGTCCGTCCATATGTCGTTTATTAACACTAGCACTTAAACCGTTCATACAATGTTCTGCAAAACTGATATTCGCCGATAGATGGCGGCGATTTCACGGCGCTGTGAAGTTCAAATGAGTATTTTTATTCTTGGTGGTGCATTTACATCAAGCCTTAACATTTTCACATTTTTCTCAAATATGCGTTCAGATTTTAGATTTAAATTGTTTCCTTGAGCTTAAGAAATGGCCCGGATCTCATTTCGTTGAACTCTCTGAGTTATCGAAGATTGCAAAGTTCACATTTTTTGGCGTCTTCCTGTAGTCAATTACAATATTCAAGAGACTTTTCTTAAGTTTAGAGAAATTAAATCTTCCCCTACAGTTATGTGGCCAGAAATACCCAAAAAGTAGCTGTCAAAGAGGCCTCTTCTTAGGGTTCTCTCTATACTGCGATTTTTCTATCTTTGCCCCTGAAGATTCGTCTTCACGATGGAATATGTCACGCTATTTCGCGACGTTCTTAGTCGTGCCGCCAGCGGCTAAACCGTTCAGTCGATTTTCTCTCAAATTGATATTCCGCATTTCATCTGGGTGATGTCGCGGACCCTGAATTTGGAACCGATATTTAAAATTTGGGGATACTTTACATGAAGGCCCTTTTCAAAAAATGACTTCATTTTTTATTAAATTTTGTTGTTGCATAGTGTGAAAGACGTTTAAGTGAAAGGTGCAGATTTATGTTCGTTGAAAATGCTAATTTTCGAAAATTGCAGAAGTTGAATTTTTTTCGGCGTATTCCTACAACTAAAATATTGAAGACCGAGATTTTTGCCCTGAATGAAATCTGTTCATTAAAGATAGGTTCTGAAATAAGGCGAAGTACAATTTTTGGAAATTTGAGTACTTTTTGCTATATTTTGCGTCAAAATATAGGCGAGAAAGTACGTGCTGTTTAGCCCCATTAGTTCTACTCGCATTCAGCCTTGATTTTCCTCCGTGTTACAGACCCCTCAGATACGTTATGTGAAGTTTATATAATTATAAGTAGTGGTGAATTCTTCGCTTTGTATGAAATAGTATATCTCCCCTGGAACGTTTTACGTTCAAATATTTAACTCTTTTGCCTCTAAAGAACTTCGTTTCACACCAAGTCAAATTTCGGCAAATCTGTTTTGGTTCTTGGTATTCCCAGGTCCTTTTCCTCGTTTCATGTTCCGAATTTCGTCGCTTGGTGCAAGCGAAGCCCCCACTCGGCCAGTGGAAGGGTCGGGCCCAGCGCGGGGCCGCGCCCGCATGGCGTTCGCGGCCGAAAGAGGGGGCCAGGGGAAAGGGGGACAGCCAACGCGTCGCGGGCGCTGAGTCACGGCCGGTGGCGGCGGCGGTGGGGGAGGGGGGCCGGGAGGAGGGAGGGGCAGCCGCGTTGCCCGGCCCCGGGCGCGCACCGCCGCCGCCGCTGCCACCACTCGTCCCGCTCCTCCCCGGCCGCGTCCCCGGGGGGCCCACGACGTCACCGTGTTGCGCAATCGCGGCGTTCCGATCCCCCGCGAGCGGAATGGCGGCGGCGGGGGCGGCAGCGCGTGCAGTCGGAAGTATCGACAGAACACCTCCGCCGGGCGGCTTCTCGGAAGACAACGCTCCCAGGGCCACGTGAATGGACGAACGTGTGATTCAGAGGAAGTGAATGTCGGTGGGCGATGACTCATGTTTTCACCCGCCACCATTTGCATTTCAGAGCACATCGATTGGCCGCGAAATCCTCCCAAGAGCAACGTCTCGCTAAAGAGAATACTTCGCAGCACGTGGGCATGATCATGTTTGTACAGTGGGACACACTGGCTCCAAAATATTCGCCGGACATGTTGGTTGAAAAAGGACGTCGTAGTTGGTGTAAGCTGGTGCGGCCAACGTGCCCGACCTTCCGTGAGGTCTTGTTTTGTGTACTGTTCGCTCAGACGGTGTTTAGCATTCCCAAATAGCCGCCTCTCGCGTCCACGGGACAACTAAGTCTGTGCCCGGCGAGTCTGAAGTAGAGTTGTCGAGGCAATTCTCAGTTTTTTATCAAATGTATTTTTATTTTAATAAATCGTTAGAAGACACCGAAGTATTTGGATACAGCAGACTGCAATACACCGTTCTTTATTGAAGACTTTTTCTAAAAAGCAGGTTCCTACTCAGCACTAAGTAGTTCATACTTAAATACGAAACATTTTCGGGCACAGTGGGTATTTCCTGATCTTCGAATTTCGATCTGGATAATTCGATGATCATTTATGCAATCATGAGTCAGTTGTTCAATGACGAATATCGCCCAAATGGGGCGTACCCGCTGGCACCCTGTTTAGGAAATTAATCGTGTCTAATTGCCTGCTTGGAAATCAAATAGGATTCTATTCCTATGTTATTAAATTCGTGGCGGAAAACCATGATGTGTTCTAAAGAATTTGGGCCGCAGATGGATCTCGTACAAAGGGTCCCCCCCGATAAGATAGTAAAAAGTTCCCCTCAACCAAATTACATATGAGTGGTTACACTATAATTCTAACATAAAATAATATTTTTGAAAGGTTTCTTAGCCTCCGTCCTGCCACCCACACCCCTATACAGCCAAAAACGTGTTTTTTTAATTTCATTTTTTTCGACAACTAAACACTATTTTATCAGACTGAAAAAAATATGATAAATAAGAACACAACTTGGACTATCAGAAAAATATTTTTCAATATTTTCTCAGGTCCAAATTCGAACACAAAAAAATATTTTCGAAAAAAAATATCAAGAATATTTTTTTACTGTGTCTTAGAAGCCTGGATCAGGCTCGAAAAAAATGTCAAAGGTTCCTCTTCACACACAAATTGTTGTGTATTTTTTTCAGATTTTTCCGATTACTGGGCTGCAGTTAAAAAAATAAATACCATTTCCCGCCTTTAAAGCACCTGGACTTTCAATATACTTTGAAAACTGACTGCAACGGTTCTCTGCATTTATTTTAGTGTTTATTATACATTTGTATACATTCTAAGACACAGTAAAAAATATTTCGTGATATTTTTTTTCGAAATATTTTTTTGTGTTCGAATTTGGGCTTGAGAAAATATTGAAAAATATTTTTCTGATAGTCCAAGTTGTGTTCTTATTTATCATATTTTTTTCTGTCTGATAAAATAGTGTCCAGTTGTCTAAAAAAATTGAAATTAAAAAAACACGTTTTTGGCTGTATAGGGGTGTGGGTGGTAGGACGGAGGCTAAGAAACCTTTCAAAAATATTATTTTATGTTAGAATTATAGTGTAACCACTCATATGTAATTTGGTTGAGGGGAACTTTTTACCATCTTATCGGGGGGGACCCTTTGAGTTAAATAAAAATTTCCAGCAGCATCTCCATCTGTTTTATAATTATGTTCTACATGAGGAAAAGCGGGTATAGTTAACAATGAAATGGGTGTTGGGTTGGTTTGCAGACGTTCTTTGTCACGCTAGTTTCTACATCTGTAGTTTCCGTAAAGTTTCCATCAGCTCTAGCTTTGTGTCAAATGACCTTCACAACCTGACCAACTTTCCACAGAAGTCTTACAGTTAGTATCATAACGTGCAAGGTTGGTGGAACTGTGATTTCAAATGCGTTTTAAAGCTTGAAAAGTAAAATTTTCGTAGTTCATTGATTGTCTTCTGTAAAAAAGGAAAGAAAAATGTTGCTTCTCTCTCTTTTTTTAGCTGAAACCTACAACCAAGCTTTTGATTTCATGTATTATGTTTTGAGTTTTGAGCTCTCGTGTCAACTCTGCGGCCATCTACAATCAAATATAAACATCTAATTGAAACGACAAGAATGTCACAAATATATTAATGGGTTTTAATATGGAAAACAAATTTATAGAACATTTATAACCAAACAAAATAAATTTACACAATTTGAAATTTACATTAAATATTTAGTAAATTATTTTTAATATAAATATTGCTTGGCCCACTTCATTGATTTTTTGAAGTGTACATTTTTATCTTTGAGGTCAATATTCTACCTATCGTGAACGTGGGAATTCAACTACAGGTAGGAAATCACTTTGCATTCTCTTCGTAGTGTCATATGTTTACGTCAACCAATATGTCACGGAAATTTGGTTAAATATAAAGAAACACGTTCTCACTGATTCTGTCCACATACTTCTTCTTTTGCGTTTTTCCCGTACTACGGATCGGCGCTAATGGGTTCGGGCTCAATTGTTAATAATTTTTCCGCCACTCCATTTTTTATACAGATTTGGTAAAGTTTTTTGGCCGGATGCCGTTCCTGACGCCAACCACAAGGGACGAACAAGCACAATACAGATAGACAACGCACACAATGACAAAACACACGCAATCATGTCCGAGGCGGGATTCGAATCCACGATCCTAGATCGCCACGGCAGTACTGACTTAGCGATCTCAGACACCCGGAATCGGCTGATTCTTTCCACATGTAAAATTAATATTCTCAGCACTGGCCAAGGAGAAGTATGCTGGGGCTCCAATTTCTATGCCCTGCACCAACGCGGCGGTGCCGTCGCCTCTCTGAGCTGCTCGGTTATCTTATCGGCGACAACTGGTCCACGTGGCAGGCTGCTCCAACGAAGAGCAACACCAAGCTGTCTCCGACGCGCTAACTCTCCACGATTCCTCACTTGGGCGGGGCGGTCTGGTGGACTGTTGCGGGTGGTGTATCATTCAGAAAATAATAACATAACCAACCGAAGAGAAGATGAATATTGCCGTCGTACTGATGACACCAGATCGCGGTTGAGGCTATGCAAAGAAAACAGATGTCTGATAATATAATAAATAGAATGGCTTAAAAAATAGGACGCAGGAAATGACGTGAGCTGTAGAACACCGGCCAAATGATAACAATCACTAAGATGACGCGGGGTCGCCTACTCGCAAACGTGTCTGTGTAACAAGTTAAGTCCCCGCTTCCCATTTTTGCAATTGTTTTTTTTCTAGGGCTTTTTCCAGCTTCAGGTGATGCCAATTTCGACTATCCGCGCGGGGTACACATTAGGTCTCTCATGGGGACACATATTAACCTTTACACGAGACACACATGTGAGTTTCTCGGTCTTTGGGCAGCAGACTCACAAGGCCTTCCGCGACAACACACGACAACACAAAGACAAGAGGCAAACAACCATGCCCGCGGCGGGACTCGAACCTGCGATCCCTCAGATCGAGGCGAAGAGTCGGCACACGCTCCAGCCACCTCAGCCATCAAGGTCGGCCCCATTTTGCAATTAATTTAGGTTAAAAAAATGTCCATCAATCATTATTTACGCGATGTTTCTTGAACTTTATATTTTTGCAAAACCTCTTTTCGCTCAACAGTTCAACCAACCATACGTTCAAGTACAAAACATATACGAATCATAGATTGAAGTGCTCTCTTTTGGACACCTGTTGTACTACTTATCTGAATGGCGACGTCACGTTGATATGACGCAAGGTCTAGCTGGTGATGAATGACGCAAATACGCGTGTGCAAAGGGAAGCAAAGACAAACATATTAAATTTGATGCCCATCATAAATTCACACAAACAGTCTTAATTTATATAGGTTGTACAAAGTATAAACCTTGTAGGTTTCTGACAAAACAGATTTTAGTTAATATTTTTTTTAGTTATTGCTTTAGTTCGTTTCCCTGCGAAATTACTCATTGTATTGCAAAATTATTATTATTATACAGTTTATTTTAATGTTTATTTTCTTTTATCATAAGGACAAATACACAGGTTATACAAGACCAAAGAATATTTATCAACGTCGTTTTGCTAGGAATTCTCATCTACCCTACTCCCATAAACATTCAAATTATTCCAGTTGTTGAGATGACCACTGGAATAACTTATTATTATTATTATTATTATTATTCCATTACATCACGACTAAAGATCTTATGAGTCGGCTGAATATAAAATCTACTCCAGGTTGCAACCAGCTACCTAAGGAGCAGATTCGGTGACTATCAGTGCCTCTACAATACTTTACGCAAAATGTGGGCTGTTCCAAATAAAGCAATTTCTTGCACTTCCCAGTCTTTTGAATTACCTGGGAGTTTAGACAAGTTCTTACTCAAATTTTGCGGAACAAATCCCAGAGCTCCGATAACTATCGGGACGACCTGTGCTTTTACGCCCCACATTCGGCTGATCTCGATTTCCAAACTCTTGTATTTAAGACGTTTCTCTGCCTCCTTCGTAACGACGTTTTGATCGCAAGGTACAGCAACATCGATAAGTAAACACGATTTTTCGCCAAATCCCGGATAACTATATCCGGTTTGTTTGCCGCTATCGTGCGATCAGTTTGAATTTGTTGGTCGTACAATATCGTACACAATCCAACAGACGTCACCGGTTTCGGTGAGTGTTCGTACCACTTGGGGCATGTGTTTGGAACTTCGAGGGCGGTACAGATCTGCCAGTGGAGGTAGCTACACACCCTGTCATGTCTTTTAAGGTATTCGGTCTTTGCTAGGATTGGACAAGCTGAGACAATATGATCAATGGTTTCTACTTGCTCCAGGCAAATGCGGCATTTATCATCTTGGGAAATTTTGAGAACCGCTTTATCATAATGTCGTGTTCTCAAGGCCTGATCTTGGGCAGCTATTACAAGTGCTTCCGATTCTGGCTTCATCCTTCCCCTTTTAAGCCACATAAATGATTGATCTTTATTGATCTGCACCTTGTCCATTCTTTTTAGGTATTGACCGTGGAGTGGTTTGTCTCTCCACGATTTCTTTAACATTTTTTGTGTCTCACACTTCATGTTTAGCAGCATCAGAAGTTCAGTGTCTGTGTTATTCGACGTGTCTTGCCTAGTTTTCTTCGCAATGTTTCTTGCTACACTAACAATGCCTCTGTTTCCCATTCTTCGGTCAGATTTCATGACCTGCCTCATTAGAGGGTCGTCTTGATGGCTGACTACATACTTACCCAACCCGACTATTGCGTTGTGCCAGGAGGCCTCAATTTGTCTGAGGCCTCTTCCTCCTTCCTTACGTGCCACATAAAGTCTATGTATATCAGCTCGAGGGTGGGAAACATGATGCATTGTCAGCAGTTTTCTGGTTTTTCGATCCATGGTGCGAATTTCTTGCTCAGTCCAGTCCACTAGTCCAAAACTGTATTCGGCTACAGGTACCGCCAAACTACCTATTGCAGATATTTTATTCCTGGAATTCAGAGCGGACTGCAGGACCAGTCTCACTCTTCTATAATACTCCCTACGAATTCTCTCTTTCATTCTGTCATTCGAGATGGTTTCACATTCTTCAATGCCCAGATATTTGTAAGTTTTACCTGGCTCAAGATCTTGAATCACAGTGTGCGTATCAATTTCAATGTTCTCAGACGTTGTGAGTTTCCCTCTTTTTAAATTGATTTTTGCACACTTGTCAAGACCAAACTTCATGCAGATGTCATTGCTAAAGTCATTCACGACAGACAGCATTTGGGAGAGAATCGCTTCATTCTTGGCAAACACTTTCAGATCATCCATGTAAAACAAATGTGATACTGGCCTTTCATCACCATGGAGCTTAAAACCAAAGTCAGCTTGCGACAACTGTCTCGATAGTGGGATCAAACTAATGCAAAACAGCAGAGGGGATAGTGAATCTCCTTGAAAAATACCCCTGTTAATCTGAATACTTCTTGTTTCTACTGCTTCCTTTCCGCTGTGGATTAGTAACCTGGTACTCCACGATTTCATACTAGCCTTGCAAAACTCAACAAGTCTAGGATGAAATCGATAGATCTCCAGGGTCTTCAAAATCCAATCGTGTGGTACACTATCAAAGGCCTTTTGGTAGTCAATCCAAGCCATGCTCAAATTACGTTTGCGTTTCTTTACATCATTCAAGATGACTTTATTCAGTAGCAAGATTTCCTTACACCCATAAGAGCCTTTACGACATCCTTTTTGTTCAGCTGGCATTAGATGATTCTTATCTAGATGTCTATACATTTTGTCAGCTATAGCTGAAGTTATAACTTTGTACAGTACTGGCAGACAAGTAATTGGCCTGTAGTTCTTCGCCAAAGAGCTGTCTCCCGCTTTGGGTAGCAAATACGTGATGCCGCGTGTGAGCCATTCCGGGATTTCCTTTGGGTTTTCAAAAATTTTATTAACAGCCTTTGCTAGATGAGAATGTATTGCTGTTAATTTCTTAATCCAATAAATCTGGATCTTATCAATCCCGGGGGACTTCCAGTTTCCCATGTTCTTAATTGCTTGGAAGAGGTCCTCTTCCGAGAATTGGTGAACATCTTCCACTGTTTCTACAAGTTCATCGGCAGCATCAACTTCAGATTGAAGCCAAGATGCGTCTTTGTTGTAGGATCTGCTCTCTTCCCAGATTCCTGCCCAAAATGCTTCGACGTCATCTTTTGAAGGAGTAACAGCTTTGCCATTCGGTTTTTGAGTCAGATTGCGATAGAATCTCTTCGCGTCTGTTTCAAACAACCGGTTCTGTACACGGAAATCTATTCTACGTTTGTACCTTCTTATTCGTTGAGCCCATGCTTGAATTTTCTCTTTTAGCTTCTCAACTACCATTAGCCTGCTGGTGTCATTTTCAATTTGGTATTTTTGTTCAACATTGAATATTTTTCGTTGAACTTTAGAGGTGTGCGTTGATTTAGAAGATGCCTCAGCTAAGAATGATATTTCACGCCGGGTGTCGGCTATCCGTTTCATAATTCTGTTCATCCATGGGGGTACAGAGCTCTTTACTCTGTTTTGCTGTCGGCCGTCGGTGTTCTTGGCTGGCCCCAAAATTATCTGAGATACTAGATATCCAGTTGCATATATGATGTGATTGATTTCAGTAATATCTAGATCTCTGCCTGGGGTCTCCACCACCTCATTTAAGACAGAATTAACTGTTTCTATCACTCTTTTAGCTTTGGCATTTTCGTATATTCTCCTCAACGGTTCGCGAGATTCAAACGGAAGTTGACTAACTCTTTCTATTTCGCGCCGAAGGAGATTTCGCATCATGTCCTTATCGTGTAATTCATTGCCAGATGAGTTTTCACCACTGACGTGTGTTTCACTGGAAAGCGATGAACCTTCCACGGGATCATCATTTTCAAGTTCTACATGTTCGTCATGTGGATTGTTCGAGCGAAGTACATATTCCGCATTTCTCTCAATGTCAGCAAGTTGATCTGCTGTGAATTTTCCACTGCTGAGTATGTATCGTCGTTGACTGGCAAGCTTCTTTGAGTCTAGGGTAGGTCTCATATCTGGGTTCCGCTCTCTCCATACCTTGAAAACTTCTATTTCAGAGCCCCCATTTTTCGCTTTTGCGTAGTAAAAGCACCACATCACCTCCTTTAATTCATCCCGGGTCCATCTCTGACGATGGCTTCGAGCTACTGCCGGCTCTGGGTCCCTGGGACTAGCATCCGTGGGATGGCCAGACGTCGACAAGGTGACATTAGCTCGGTTTCTGAGCAGGTATGGGACATTGGTAGAACAAGGCACGTTAAGATTCATTACATTGCTTGTTCTATCCATTTTGCTCATTGGTTTGAATTGAAGATTCGCAGGACGCAAGTTCGAGTTCACAGATCACACTTAACCCTCGGGTTGTTTCCTGCCATCCGTTACTGCGACCCACAGTGGCCTCGGGGCATCCCCCCGCAGGGCCCAGCAAGGGGTCCCTCCGATCGCCAGTCGGCATTACTAAACCCTACGGGATTTTCACTGACTGCTGAAGGCAGCCTCCTTCGCTGGCTAATGCAAGGTTCGGGCCTCCACTCTAATCAGTGGCCTGGTGTGCCAAACCAGTTTCTCTCCTGTACCCTCTATGGGCCGACAACAGGAAGTCCAAAGGTTCATGACCCTTCCCTCTCTACTTACTTCCCACTCTCCTCAAAATGGAGTACTTCTTCGTCTGACCCCTCACCTTCAACCCATTCAGCAAGGGAGGCCCCACCGGTAGCTGGGCTACCACTGACATAGCTTTAAGGCTCATGGGGGTACTCAAGCTCCACCACCAACTGCAAGGTCGTGTACTCCCTAGGTGGAGTTATTATTATTATTATTATTATTATTATTATTATTATTATTAATTTTATTATTATTATTATTATTCGTTGTTGTCTTTTTTGCTAAAACATGGTTTATTTCAAAGAAGCAAAGCGTAACTACTGAAGCGATAGCGGCGTAAGGTGCGTTAGGGCTCGGCTTGGACAATCTGGCCTCGAGACTGCTCCCTCCCATTTGTTTAATGTTTTTGCCTTCATAAAAAATTAAATAAGACCCTGCCCTACGACGGAAACTATTTTGACTATGTATAATTTAGTGATATTCTCAATTTTAATCCTAATTTTTTCCCAAAATTGACAACGAAAATTGAGCGGTGGTAATAGGCGAAATAATTTATGCGAAATAATTTACGCGAAATATTTTTCCAAAAATTGCCTTTAATTTTTCAAACATTGTTGCGAATGGATAAATATTTTTATTTCTGACATCCCACTGTCAATTTTCTTAGGACTTACTGACAATGAAAATAACTTGTAATTAACAATTTTATAATAATATTATAGAAAGGAATATCGTACGAAGAACATACTGAAGCTTTCTGTCCAAAAAACTGGAGGGGGGGGGCTTATACGCAAGGGTAGCCTGTACTCGAGAAAAAAACATTTTATTGCTTGATATATTATGTAATATTAAAAGAATACAATTAACTCACCTAAATACTGACCCCAGCCAGAACAGGAAATTAGGAATGTCTCGATTATTTTTTTTACTTTGTTGTAAATTTTGAAGAAGAATGAATGAAAACATTTGAGAGGTATAGAAAAAGTTCCAGAAAGCCTGGAAACACAGCGTTTGAGTGGAAGATTTGTGGTATTCCGACCGCTCCCCTCCCCCCCCTGCTCTGTGGAGTACGAGTGGACTGCGCTTTCGAGAGAAGAAGCTTCACTCCAGGGTATCAACAAGAACAGAAGCAACAATGATGATGATAATAACAATAATAATAATAATAATAATAAAATAATAATAATAACTGCAACAATGTCTTTACAACCGGTGGGGCTCAAACCACAAGGCCAGCTCTTACATTTCATTGTTAGATGACATTGAAAAATTAAAATTGATAAACAAGATTAAATTTTTCCTGCTGCAATTCTGTCTACAATTAGAGATTATATTGAGAATCAAAAGATTATATTGATAAAAATATTTATTTTACTAAACTATTAATGATACTTTATGCATTAAATAACAACTGTACTGTATATTTTAAAAAATACTAAATATGCCTGTAAGAATTGTTGCATTTCATCTTCTGAGTCAATGACCCCCATCTCGATTAGGTTGTCCAGTTTCTTTTGATTCATCGAATAAGTGTTGAAATTGTTCTTTGTTTTGCTTCTGGGCATAAATGTAGTTTCACATTGCGCACATTTTGTTGAGCTCTTCTTTTGCCAGTTGCAGTACGAGTAGAGTTTGCTAGGAATACTATACAATCAAATCTGTGTTTCGTTTACGGATGCAGATTTAAGTGTATAAAAGTATTGTAATAAAAGTATATAAAAGAAAGTACTTTCGTTATCTTGGGAGGGGAAATTTCTAGTTTTCAAATGATGTTAACCTCGCTTTGATGGTACTTTTATTCATCATTCAACTATGCATAGAAAAAGAGGTGAGGGTGTTCTATAGTTGAAGAAAACGTGCGTATACCGTACTTCTCCTCCATACGCCACATGAAGTTTTCACTGCTTTCTTTACGAAAAGAAATCAAAACAAGAAACAGGTGGTGGAGGAAGTGCGGAAAAATGCGCAATCACAATTCATAAACGTTTTGGTTACACGTTATTTATATCATTGGATAACACGTATTCCTAACAAAATTAGTACATTAATACTCAGATTAAAATACAGTAACAGAAGTGGTTTGATTAAATGATATACTATTACCAGAATCGATACTAGTGGTAGGACATGGAGCTAAATATTTATTTCCGAGCTCAGCAACACTTGGGCATAGAGTGAAGCGTTCCTTCTACACAATGCATTCTCAATGCGCTACTGTACACTGTGTGTAAAACACATCGACCAAAGAACATGGGAATGAACGGCCCCGTCCGGAATGAAGGGTCCATGTTTTCTGTTTGAAAGATAGCGCGCGTCTGCGTCACGTCCTTTGTGACGTCAGCACAAACGACGGCGCGAAGAGAACGACCCTTGTGTTTATGATTTCATGTCAACGCTCTTGTTATCGAAAACAACTAATAAATCGATGTGGGCTCCAATTTGTTGATAACAAGCAGATGAGCTTCGATGTTAACATCATTGTATTATTTGTGATGTAATACAATTGTTGAGCATGATCTTCACAAGTACTACCTACTCTAACGAAAAGTAGTAAGTCAACAGACTGCTGACTGCTCATTAATAATGATAGTAATAATAATAATAATAATAATAATAATATAAATAAATCGAGATCAGCCAAATGTGGGGCGTAAAAGCACAGGTCGTCCCGATAGTTATCGGAGCTCTGGGATTTGTTCCGCAAAATTTGTGTAAGAACTTGTCTAAACTCCCAGGTAATTCAAAAGACTGGGAAGTGCAAGAAATAGCTTTATTTGGAACAGCCCACATTTTGCGCAAAGTATTGTAGAGGAACCGACAGTCCCTAGGTCTACTCCTTAGGTAGCTGGTTGCAACCTGGAGTAGATTATGATTCAGGCGACACATAACATCTTTAAGTCGTGATATAGAGGAGTAATAATAATAATAATAATAATAATAATAATAATAATCTTTATAAATCGTGACTTTCAAGCCATAGGGCCTCCTGCAAGCACGCTTATCCTGACTACGAAAGAAATAAAAAAGAAGGAAGGAAAGAAAGAAAGAAAATGGAACAAAGAAGGAAGGAGAGAAGGAAGGACAACATGAGGCGTTATTTCAGACCAAAATACTAAATAAAGAATAAAAGAATTGCGTCAATAAGCAGTTCACATTGCAATAGGCGAGTGGCAAGAAAACATCGATGTTTCTAAACACGGATGCTGAAAATTATAACATCTATGTTAATAAAATTTCGAACTAAAACCATCGATGTTATTAAATATGGATGTTTTTAAAACTAAACTTTGAGTAACCATTAAATAAACGCGCGAGGGTGATTTAATTTGAAAGTGGCCTCGTTCATTAGTTTTTAATTGAGATTTATAAGAAAACGCAAAGTAAAAAGAAACGTCAGTATAATTAACAAAACATTGATTATCTCATATGATAATTCGAAAATAATACAGGTTTCTATACTGACAAAAAATCCATTTAATTTATTCTTCATTCTTGGTCACTTGGTCTGAAGAATATTCAATTTATGGATTTTTGAAAATTATTTTTGAATTTTGTTATGATGCCACTTTTTTCATTTAAAAAACACCCACCACGGAAAAACATGAACAGAACACACAACATCGATGTTAAAAAAACATCGGTTACTAAATATCGATGTTAAATACACTGTCGATTTTACAAAATCATGGATGTTTTGAAAACATTGACAGCCATGTCGTATCCCTACTTCGGAAGGAAATTTCTTGCCGGGATGAGAGGGAGGGGAAGATGTGTGGAAACAAAGACCCGATCCTACGAAACTCGCTGGAAGTCACGTTTGGCCCGTGAACTTCGGCCAGGTGGACGATAGCCGCTGACTCACGCGCGATAAGGGCAGCGGCGGCGGGGCCTGACGCGCGGCCGGAAGCCAGGAATTTCCCACGTGCACGAGATACTCCACGCAGAGGAGGCGTTGCGGCACGCCCTCCCAATGCCCTCGCCGCGCCGAGATGACGACAGCAACCAGAACGTGCTGCACCGCGCCGGGCGCTGAACCTTGTCCTCGCTCGCCTTCGTCACGATCGCGCTAGCACTACACTGCCATTTTCTTCACTTTGCCCCTGACAGGAATCAGCTGATGACGATTTCATCCAATAGGGAGCTTCAACGTCACCGTAGTGACGGCACTATAGCGAAATTTAAGCTTCCGATTGGATGGTAGCGAAACAGCTGATGCCTGTCAGGGGCAAAGTGAAGAAAATCGCAGTTTACTTCACCGCTTTTATCCATCCTGGGTGGGTGAATGCACACTATCCGACCTCAGTGCGAAATGAGCTCCGAAGGGGTTCCGGTTTTGGACTTTATCAATCCGTTTAGGAAAATGTCAATATGAACTGGCTAATTCGCGAATTAGCCACACTCGTACATCAGCCGGAACCTGTACTATACATTCTCGAGATAAGCAGTAAAACACAAAATAGTACCTCTTTTTATCTATTATTACTATTTAGCTAGACTGACACCAGGGGCAGAAGTCAAAAGCCGCTTCTGTCCATTCGTTCCAACGGCACATCAACCTCATCAAGACACTGGCATATCCAACCATAAAAGAAATACAAAATCCGCAAATTGTTATTGCTTGATATATTATTAGTGCAAAATATTCTTGGTCAATAAGTAATTTAATCGATGACCAAAATTTCAGGCAATATTCAAATAATAAATGACGAAAAAGTTAACTTACTTTCATATAATTTGACGTTTCGATTTCCTGGTTTCTAATCCTCTTCAAAACATATTTTCATATTTAGTTGTAATCAAACAAATTTTTAAGACTTATTGGTGCCGAATGGACACACAATTTCCAATACGGTCGTTGTATTAAGAGATTAGCTAGGGGTTTCTTAAATACATTGCCCAGTGGTGGCTACTCATCCAACAAACTGCAGTTTGCACGTCCATCGAATGACGGAATGGTAATTTCCAAAATTCACAACACTAATATATAATTAAACATAAACATTTCAAGAAAAATATTAAAACTAGCTTTAATTAAAGTCGATTGAAACATTACTCACATAATTTTATGCGCAGTGTCCCTGTCAGATCAACTCAGGTCCCGTGCACTGGTTCTGCTTTTGATTTCCAGGGCATTCGAGTGTTTGTATTAGTTATGCATGAAGACAATGGACGGTAATAGAATTCACACAAAACAGAAAGGAACTTGGTTCCGAAATACGGTTGTCGCACTCCGACATTTTCCAATAAGCATTAAGTACACAAATAAAATAGTCACGTTTTACGTAAATAAGATGATTTTATTTCTAAAATTTCACTACCATGGTATATACTGGAATAATGAAATATTTTCCTCACTCTTACACACACACACACACACACACACACACGCACACACACACACACACACACACACACACACACACACTCGTATTCACAACAACGCTCGCAGACTGCCATTGCAAGACTATGCATGCTGAAGATGCTCACAACGCGAGAGACAGAAAGGAACTTCCTTCCTGCCAACTTTTCACAAAGGACTCATCAAATGTACATTTTGAATCAACAAACCTAACATCAAATGAAAATAAATTCTCCAATCATAAATAATGCATTCAATACATCAGTAATTGAATGAACTTGTGTACTTTTATTTATTTATTTATTTACGTCAAAAACTGTTAAAAACTGTGTGTGACGAGCTATGGGGAGAAGTGAATTCTGTGCACGTTTTTATAATTCTGTGGTCTCTATCCTAAGCCATATTCTAGTCGAATTTTGAATACAGAAAAAAAGAGAGTCTTTTTTTTCAAATTTTGTTGACAAAATATTCGCTCCTATATATTAAAATCTATTTTCAAAGGTAAATAAGCTATAAATTTGTGCCCTTAATCCTCATCATGTTCTTCATGAATAAATAATAAGCATTTGCTCAAAGGATCAGGGAAACTGGACGAAAAACCTGATCGAGATGGAATCCATTGGCCCAGAAGCTGTGGTACAATACTTGTTACAGGTTCTTTAGGAATTATATAGTCCAAATGGTAAATAACGGTACTTTTCATAGCGGTATTCATGAAATTAAGTTACTACTAGTGTCAGACGAAAACAAATTGGTATTCCCCTCGGACGCCGTGCCCCGGTCGGCGACCAGACCCACCCACTCGTTGCTGCACCTGTTGTTGGTAGGTCCTATGTTGAAGCATAGGGCCAAAGAGTAAATACAGTAAATGCCAGTGGCGTAGCGTGACTCACACGTTTGGGGATGCTCAACAATAACACACAAAATGTCACTATCAAGTACTTCGTCTAACAGGCGAACGCAACACAAGGCAGATACACTGGGACTACTTCCACGATCTCGATTGCTTACGACGGTGTAGGCGCTTCCCACAAAATCCTCACAGCAGTCAGGGCTGCCGATGTCTTGAAAGCAAATTATACAATGGCTCAGCTTTAATTCTTATACGCGAATGGCAATAAGACCATTTGTTAATTTATACATTGCAGACTTAAATAATATGTAATCTATTTAAGAGATAATACAATTTCTTGGATATTAATTAAGAAATAGTAGTCAGGCACTATTTCTACAGTTTGTACCCATGACCAAGCGGGGACTCCCGAGTGAGAGAGAGAAAGATAATTTACTGAACGCCTGAAGTGTGCTGCGCTCTCGTGCACAAACGAGCTTCTTTCCGCAGTAGACGCTAGCGTAAAGCAGTCGGGTTTCTCTGGGCCAGGGGTGAAGAGGGGAGAGGGGCACCTCGCCATCTGCGCATGCGTCATTGCTCGTCGCAATCTGGCGGCAGACGCTGAAGTATTTTAGCTTCCAACCAATCAGAGGCCAGCTTCAACAGCCCGCCGAATTCAATCATAGGAAATCAATTTTAAATTAATACAAAACGTGTTTCGCTCAACAGACCACTTGTAAGATTATCAATACAGTATTTAAGGTTCTTATATACGGGGATGCTCAGCATCTCAGCGTCCCCTGACGCTACGCCACTGGTAAATGCAGGAATAAGCCAAGAGCGTGTCAAGGTGCACTGCTTGGGAGAGCACCAGACGTAAGAGACGGGCACTCTGGGCTCGCTGGGCACTCTGGTTTCAAAATGATTTCATATACACTGACATTGCTGCAATTTGGATAATGAGTGTCATTAATAGGGAGCGGATTTCTATGATTTTGCACATTTTTCTCCATTGGTTCATGACATAGCTAAGAGTAATTTCTTGCCATTTGGTTAGAATTGGATGCTTTGTAGATTAATTTGGTAGTGAATATTTGATCTATTTTTCTTGTTGGGGCATATTCGTGTAATTATGGGAGCATAGTTTGCATATTCCGTTAAATTAGAGAAAAAGATTAGTGTTTTCATGTAATGTATTTGTGAGCGTTCATTTTATTAGAAATGCTTGTCACAATTTTCTATTTTTTTTTTCTTTTCAATAGGTGATAAAATACTTGTGCAAATGTAGGATATTTCTTGATATCATATTTTTTTAAACCAGGTAGAAAAAGTAAATGACCTACAATGCAGGTACTTCACTAAGGTGCGTAGTTTATTCAATTATTTCTATCGAGAAATAAGTTAGGTTATATTATGTTTGCACAAATGTTTTTTTTCATTGCAAGCATGCTTCTCCTGTATCTTATCAAGAAAGGTTGATACAGAAAATGAAATATTGTTAATTTTAATTGTATATTAAAGTGCATATATCAGAATTATTTGGTCATAAATGCATATTAAAGTGCATATTTCACACTTTTTAGGTCATAAATGCATATTTTAAAAAGCATATTTCAAGATCTTTTAGGGCATAAAAATCCGCTCCCTAGTCATTAATATGAACATGTATATTCCTATCCCATTATAAGATCTTTTTGATTATCTGGAGGCTCTGCAACCATGCAACCTAAGCACGAGCCACCACCGTCATTATAATTGACAAAATATATAGAATACAAGTAGCACAGGAGGTAAATCGCTACAAGCAGGACTGTACTTCGAGGAAAGAAAGCTATATTCTTGCAAGAGCTCGAGAAAGGACGCAAAACCAGAAGTCTTACAGGATATTCTTCTCGATTCGCAGAACATTACTTATTCGGAATTATTGGAATTATTACTCTTTTGCGTTCGACAAAATGGCGTGGGCCTGGCTGGCTCCACCTAGTTCTGTCGCTGGTCGTAGCGACTGACAACATAAACGTGTGAGTGTGATGAGTAGAGACCGGATTTTTATGTAATTACATATTTTCTGTCTTCTTACTTTCCGTTCTCAAAATTGTAATCTTGGCGAATCATATCCCTCCTAACAAAATATCGAATTTTTTCGTTACATATTTTTACATATTTAGTACTATATTACATATTTTACATATTTTGCTGTTTTCACAGTGTATTTTATTATTTTATCAATTTTCTTCAATTTAATTCCATATTTTTTTTGAAAAGATCTTTTTAAATCAGTATCGTTCCTACATTATTGGGGAAATCTAGATGTCCAAAATATCACTGACACCACGTTTTGTAATGTGTAATCTTGAATTCCGAGAAAGATTTGCGATCGCCAACGTGTAACACTTCGATGAAGATGTTAAGGTTGCTGGTCGTATATCTCGCCAGTTTGTGCGATGGCTTCTATTGCAATTAGTCTGGCTGCTAAACTACGGTCCTGAATTACAATAGATTAAGCTTTTACTATGGACGAGAAAGTTATAAGATGTAAAGTGAGCAGTTTTTCTGAATGTAATTTCTTGCTATGTGAATGGTTTTTAATTAGAGAATTTCAATATTACACATTATTACATATTACATCCCATTTTACATATTTATTACATATTCTTACTGTTTTCATTACATATTTATGTACATATTTTGACGTTCAATACTACACATTTATCCGGTCTCTAGTTATGAGTGTGACGCTGACAGGAGATGCCGCCAGTACCCGTCCTTACGGACCTTTGTTTGAGACACTGTCTTCTACTAACGAATATCTCATTCCTGAAGCATGTATTTTCATTAGGAATAAGGAAAATTGTGTTACGCTATCAGCATTAGTATATGATTATTGGTAAACACGAAATAAAATCATTTTTCGACATGAAATTTGTCTTGCTGAAATTCCCGCCTGAATGTTCCCAAGCTATTTATATGCACTGGACTACCGCATTGCATCCGGCCTATTTATACAGGATGAAGAACAAAATAATTTTTTTGCTCCAAATTTGTCAAAGAAATTTGCAATTTAGGTTGAGGTTTTAGTGTTCTTTAATATTCTAAAATTAATAATTCGTTCTACGCGAAAAATTAATAATTCGTTCTAAGAGAAAAATTAAGAAAATGTCAAAAAAATGTAGTGGGCGACGATACATGGCAGCTGGCATGTAATGCTGCGGAGAATCGATTTCGAGATTTTAACGGAAATACACGTTTTGGGGTCGTAGAGTTGTTCACAGATGGACGGACAGACAGACAGAGAGACAGACAGATAGACCGACGGACGGACGGACGTTTTGAAAAAAATAACACTTTTTCAGTATCAGGGGACGCCAAAAGTATTTCCGTTAAAATATCGATATCGATTTTCCGCAGCATTACATGACTTTCCCTATACTACGTACATTACTCCGTATATACGTACGTATACGGGAAAGTAAAAATATAAGTCTGTACTGGAACAATAGCCTCTGACTTGGATATGTAGAAAATACAAAATGGGAGGGGAATTTACCAAAAACACATACAAATATGCACATATGACATAATAAAAATTTCGTAAAAAATGTTTTTTAAAAAATGGATAATTTCAATCTCTAAAACGGGAAAATTTCCCATTATAAAAACATTCATTTTTACTGTATGGCGAGAGAGGCAAGAATGGGCAGAGATGAAGCAGACTAGTAAAAAAATTATATTTTATTTTTTGAATGCACAACAACGAAAGCAAGTAAAAGCATTAGAGGGGAATACGGGAAGAAACAGGCTAAACATAAGTACACGAATAAAAATGAAACGGCAAATAGAATCTTTCATATTTTTTTAATTCTATTTTATTTTTGAAAGAATTATCATAAATGTTAGTGAAAATATTTTATTCTAACATGGAATTAATGGTATTGTGTGCTTTTATATGTAACGTTTCTGGGATCAAGCTTAAATATTTTCTGGCTTCATATCCAAAATACTAGGGCTGTCAAAATTAAAAGAATGAGAAAAATCAAGGCGATGTCAAGAAATTGAGTTCAATTTCGTGCCAGTCTCCTTAATGTTATTAACATGCTCTTTTATTCTATGCTTGAGAGCACTTTTTTTGTCCCACATAGAAGACAGAACAATCTCGACATTTAAGTCAATAAAGTACATGTTCTTTATCAGTTAAAGAGATTTTATCTTTGCCTTTTCTAGCCAGAGATTGTTTAAGAGTCAATTTGTTCCTAATTTTTACGTCAATTTTTTTTATCACAAAACATTTTACGAATGTAATTAATTACAGAAACAAAAGGTAAGGTGATTGTTTGACATTGACAATTCCAAGTTCGGATTAACATAGCTTGTTAGTGAGATACGTATGACTGAAATGAAGAGGATAATTGTTCTCAGTGAGGTTGTCTTCCAGTGTTCAAATTAGACTCATTTCAAAAATCCTGCCACTACTTTGAACATTGTACCGTTGCCGTTTGAACAGTGCCGATCGAAATCTAACGTACATTCCTTACATTCATTGTCTTATCCTGGTTTCTGCATCTCGTCGAGAAATTTACTGCCCTTTATCAGGGATGCAATATTTTGAACCTACTGGTGAAATTCAGCCGAGTATGTTTAATAGGAATCCTTCTTAGGAATGTGTTGCGATCACTACATGGTACGTATTTTCAATAAACTGTGTTCGATTATATTGTTGCAGTGAGTGGGTATTTACTGATTCCAGGAGCATCAACTACTACTACAACTTGGATCATTCTTCCTGTAAGTCAAGTGCGTGTTATATCGCGGGAGACTGTGGTATTTTCTCACCCGCTGGAATGTGAGATTGCGTATGTTTGAGGATTTAGTTCTCATTCATGGAACTACTTCCAGTGGAAACCGCCCCAACCAGTGTGTAAGGGGAGAGGAGAGATAAAGATAAAGAACGAAACATCGCATATGGTTCGTTGCCCATTAGGGTACTGATGCGGCATTCGCCCAGTACTGCTAGGAGAGAGCACGGAAAACTACCCATCAGTGCTGCGGGCCGCTAGAATTCTCCTCCAGAAGGCTTGAATTTGATCGAGCTAATATCGCAAACCTTTACCATCGTGATTGGATCCGTAGGACCTCTCCGTCAACCCATTTTAAGGTCTAATCGGAGACTTTGTGTTAAAAAATTTAAGAATGATCCTCTGGGGCAATGTTAACCGGTACTAATCATGAATTTTATTTGACATATTTCTGTTTTTTTCTTATGAACTTTTGAAAAAATAAGTAGATACATATGTAAGTAGTTTGCGTTTTTTAATTATAATAAATTCCGTTCCTTAGTTATTTATGATATTCTATGGAATTCATTGAATGGTAGGCATTTCCACGCTATTCGCATCACGAAAAAGCACGGGACTTCGGAAGGGCTCTCACTCAACATTTGCGAACTAAATGAACATGATAAACTGGCTGGTAGAAAACACATCTGTCGTTCAGTAGTTAACATCTGCAAGATGGAGCTGCATTATATACTTCCAGTTGTCTCAGTTGACGCATTTGTAATACCCGTCTTTCGTTTTCGTATTTCTCGCATATCATGTTTCTTATGACTGGTTTTCGTCATCGATTCGTAATAGCAAGAAATGAAATAATCGAATGGTCGCAAAGAATTCAAGAGAAAACGTGTGTGTAAAATACCCCCCTCAATTAATATGTAAATGCAGGCAGTCTCCCATCAAATAGTTTCATAAGATCAGAATTAGTGATGCTACCAACAGCGCGTATTTTCTTGCATTTTTTCTAAATTTGGAAATTCGAAAAGTTAAATGAGCCAGGCGCTATTCTCTTAAACGATCTTTGTTCTACCCATGAAAAAAAGAAGAGAAAGTAGTGGGAGCTCAACATCACATATTTTCTCGCGTTATTTCTAATTGCTCCACTATATTCTACGACTACATTTACAGTTGAATCCGGTTATAGTGAACTTCTGGGGAATAACATGTTCGCTTCACTATTTATGTCAGAGGTTCATTATATCCGATGATGTCAAAATTAAATGGAATTTCTCCACAATAATTGATTTTATTAATGTAGAGCAAAATTCATTAACAGCACGAACTGAAAATTTCAATATCTTTATTTGTTAGTAAAAATATCAGACATTTTCAATTGTTTGCTTCGTACATTTTCATTAGAACCTTCTCCAGAGTTCGAGCTATCTCCGTACTTGATTTTGCATTGACCTCTGTCTCTAAGTATCGTAATGCAGTCTTGGCACCTTTCAATGCCTCTTGCACTGTTTGAAAACCATCCCTTTC